>CAUYON010159598.1:0-27321 GCA_963573935.1 Arctocebus calabarensis | reverse complement strand
CACATCCACGCCAACATCTCTGGTTTTGGGATTTCATCATGTGGGCTAATCTTACTGGAGTTAGATGATATCTCAAGGTAGTTTTGATTTGCATTTCTCTGATGATTAAGGATAATGAGCATTTATTCATGTGTTTGAAGGCCGTGTGCCTGTCTTCTTTAGAGAAGTTTCTTTTCAGATCTTTTGCCCCTCCTGAGATGGGATCTCTTGTTCTTTTCCTGCAAATATGTTGGAGTTCTCTGTGTATTCTGGTTATTAAGCCTTTGTCGGAGGCATAACTTGCAAATATTTTTTCCCATTCTGAGGGCTGTCTGCTAGCGATACTTACTATGTTCTTGGCGGTGCAGAAGCTTTTTAGTTTCATCAGATCCCAGTAGTGTATTTTTGATACTGCTTCCATTGCTTTGGGGGTCGAAAATCCTTTTTTTAAAAAAATCTACGTATCAACTGATGATAGAATCAACTGCCCTTGGAAGCTCAACATTCCTGGGAGGTATATTGTGAAGAAATTCAGGTAATTGTAAAGAGTCTCCATAATATATCTGTGTTTCATGTGGAGTGGTAGCTGGTAACCATTGCAAGCAGAAAATTAAATACTGAAATCTTGTATTTCATGTAGAGGCTTCTCTACGTAAAATAAGTAACTAAGCTGAGATATAGTTCACCTGCTGTGACTACTCAGCTACCAGGATACTGGATTACAATGAATGAGTGATTGAAATTTATAGCAAACAGCCCTGTAGCTGAACATCCGGGAAAAATATTTGGACAGAGTTCTCCTTAGAATGGGAAAACAAAAATAGAATGTATTAACTGAGTTTGGGGGGAAATGCCCTATATAAATCTCTATTAAATTAAAAGTGTGAGAAGAAAAAAATGAATCACTGAAGAAATAGGATATATATAGAGAGTAGATCTTTACTGAGAGGTTAATCCAAGAAATGAACAAAAGGAAGCAGAGTCCAGGTTCTGTGTGGGCAATGGGGCCTTTATTCACGTGGGTGCCAGCATGTTGAGTTCAAAAAGGTAGTCAACACGTGGGTTAAGGTAAAGTGGGAAGATAACTTTCGGGGGCTTAGGGGTTGGTGGACTCATCTCTTTCTGGGTGGGACTTGTGTGCTCATTTCTCTGTTCCTGCACTCAGTTCTATTTGGGATGGGTCCTTGTGCTGGGCTCTATCATTCCTATCTTTTTTAGTCTATTTAAGGAGGCAGAGTGATGGGCGTGGTATCTCTTTGACTGCTTCCTGCAGATTGAGGTCAGCATGGGCTGCCTATTAAGCAAAAAGGGAGGGGGAAGGGAGTGGTGTTTATAGATACTGTTAGGTCTCCAATCTGAACTGGTTGATAACTGCATAGGGTGAGGATATGAGCAGTTGTTTTTCAGGTGACTGCCCGATCAATAAATTGTGAGATGAGTTTTGAACAAGTTCAAAACTGAGAATGAGAAAGATCATAATTAGTGGCCATAAAATATGGCCACTACTTGTTCAAAACTGAGAATGAGAAAGATCATAATTAGTGGCCATAAACTATGAAGTAACAAAAGAGGCCAGGAATTCATAAGGACCAGGGATTAGATGACTCAAGGTTTGTTTGCCTCTGATTCTTCCCTGGAAGTTTTTTTCCTTTTCCTGTGATTATTCCTCACTGGTTAGCAAGAAACAACATTTTTCCAAAAAAATGGCTGTGTCTCTTTTTTCTACTTTAAGTAAATCTAAGGCTTGGCTATTTTGGAGGACTACTGCAGCTAAAGAATTAATTTGGGATTGTAGAGTGACTAAAGAGTTGGCTACATTTTCCATATCTTTGTTGAGTACTATGTAGAGTTAATGGTAAATGTGAGTTGATGTACTAATGCCTGCAATGCCTGTGCCAAGTCCAGCCACTATGCCTATTCCAAGCAATACAGGGAGGAAGGTGGATTTTTTTTTTTTTTTTTTTTTTTTGGGCTGGAATTAGAAGGTTGCATCAGGGCCTGTGGTAGGGAGGAGTCATTAACAAAATAGGCGTGGGCTGGGTGTGAGGAAAACTTGGGAGCAAAGACCAGAGTGATTAGCATGCAGGCAGCAATAGATGGAGCAGCTGCAGAAGAAAAATATTGCTGGAGGAGCATAGGAGAAGTTAGACAAGAAAAAGTTGAGGTGAGGGAACAGAGATCATGTTTTATAAAGCCTACAGAGTCTCCTGTACTGATGAGATTGAAGAATGTTAAATTGGGGGGGTCTAGGGGTGAAAAACCCATGGTTATGGGACCGAAAAGACCTGTGTTATTTTCTGCTGGAATGGAAGAGTTATATGTGTTGGCTATGGGTATGGGATTGAAAGCCTGCCTTTGCAATGGAGTGAGCAGTGGGCTTAGAAGAACTGCCATCAATAAACTTGATGTCTGTGGGGTTAGGTAAGAGAAAGAGGGAGATGTTGGGAAAAGTGGAGATGTTACTGTGACTAAAGGCCAGCAATTATAGAATGTATACTCCTTCCTTGCTGGGTGGGACTTGTGCACTCATTTCTATGTCTCTGCATGCAGATCTATTTGGAGCAGGTCCTTGCACTCAACTCTCTCATTTATGTGTGAAGGGGATGTAATATAGGCCTACAGCATGAGTCTCCATTCTCCCACTTGATGTGGTATGAGTGTTCAGTGCTTTTGGTAAGGAGGTGAAGAACTAATACAAGTTGTGTCAATTATAACTCAGAATATGAGTTCAGGGAATAGATGCTTGATGCAAAAATAGCCAATCAGAGCCCTGGGATGTTAAGGAATAGATACCACATTCCCATTAGGGTTACTGGTTTAGAACCTTTTGACTATAGATCCTCAAGTAGCCATTTGTCAGTTATATTGAAAAAGCCTGCATACCTTTATTTATTCATTTCATGAGTTTTGTTTTTTGATGATTATGTGCTAGGAACTCAGCTACTTCTAGGAGATACCACAATAAATATAACAGATGAAATTCAAGCCTTTAGAAACTAACTTTTGAGTAGGAGAGACAGGCAATAATCAAGTATATGATGTGAGGTCAGTTTGAGGTAAATATTGTTTTTCTAAACTAAAATAAAACTGAAGGATAGAATATAAATCAGGAGAACTTTGGATAGCTAAATCAGGAAAAGCCTTTTTGAAGAAGGGACATCTTTGCACATATATAAACAAAATAAGCAGGCATACAAGGAAATCATCTGTAGGAAGGCAGAGCATAAACATTGTGAGCATAAACATTGGGAATTTAATCATGTCAATTTTTCTAGTGAGTGATAAAAAGGAAGAAAGTTGATGTGGTTGAAGCAGAATGAATAGGAAAAAAGTTGGCCCCTCATACCCGTAGGTCTTGCATAAAGGAACTAAACCTATCATGAATTCAAAAATAAAAATTGTATCTGTACTAAACATATGCAAACATTTTTCTTACTAGTTCCAAAACAATAGAGTCATCACAACACCTTACATAGAATGCATATTCCACATGTATCAGTACAAAAGCTGTGAGACAGACTGTGTTATGGTCCATCATTTCACTTGTAAGAAGCACAGTCTTCTTTCTAATTCACTTACGGTGTTCTCTCTGATTCACCTGTGTAACTTTTACCTTGTTTGGCTTATTGGTGTTGCTGGCAGGGCTTCATTTGTTTCCATCTGAGTGGACTATATTGTTTCTTGATTTTTATATATCTCAAAACTTTCATAATGACCCACACATTCAGTATTATAAGTAACATAGAGATGATTTATAATATACAGAAAGATGTGCATAGGTTGTATGCAAATATTAGGCCATTTTCTATCAATCATCTGAGCATCTTTGGATTTTGGCATAGGAGGAAATCTTGGAATGAATTTCTAGAGATTGCAGAGATAGTTAAAAGCAAAAGCATGTATGATATTTTAAAATAAATGAGCTCTTCAAATGTGATTATAGTGGAAGGCCGTGTAATAATTTGGCGAGTGAATGGTGTGATGTGATTTACATCTGTGCAGAGGGTAAAAATTTTGGTAGTCAAGAAGTTATAATGTGTGCTTATAAACACATTAAGAGAGATTATCTAAACATATTAGGAGGCTAGTAAAGATTACAGGGGATAGATGGCCCTTCTTGTATCTAAGTGGATGGCAATGACAATGATGATAATAAAATTACTGTATTTAAAAAATACACATCACATAATTTAGTAGGAATATGGGAAAAACAGATAAATCCAACTATATCAGTAACTACTTTAGAAGTTAATAATCTACACACTGAATTTAAAAGGCAGAATTTGAAAGGTTATATTACAAAGCAACACACTACTATATGCCATATATAGGACAATATAAAGACGCTAACAGAATAAAAGTAGAGGAATGTATAAAAAATGCAATACCATGCTAACACAAAACAGAAGAAAACTGAATTGTCTATATGAAAAAAAGACAATGTAAATTGCAGAAAAATACTGTCAGGAAAAAAAGGAGCTATTTTATAAATAATAAAAGGGTTGATTCATAGTGGATCCAATAATCCTAAATCCTCATGAATCTGAAAACAAAGTGTACATAAAGCAAACACTTTGAAAGAAAAAATAGAGATAGAAAAATTCACCATCATAATATGAAATGTAAATACTATATCTCAATACTTCACAGAAAGATAGACAGAAAATAAGCAAGAATCTAGAAAACTTGAACAACACAATCAATCAACTTGACAAACTGATATTTATAAACCATCTAAAAACAACAGGAAAAAACATACTTTTCAAGTGCACACCGAGCATTTACCAAAATGCACCATATGGAAGTCTATCAGGCACATCTCCATAAATGCCAGTGAAATCACAAAGAATACATTGCATAACCATATAATTAAATTAAAAAGTTAGCAGTCAATTAATCATTAAAAACATCATTGTTATTGTCATCATCTCTAATGTTTCAGAAATTTAATGGGAAATCATATACTACCAAATTGATTTATTGTAAGTATTGTATGTACAGTCATCATCAACTCAGTATTTTAATGGGGAACAATAGTCATTTCAATCATCAGAAACAATGCAAGGATACCTACTGTCTTTGCTACTCTTCAATGTTGTACGAGAGCTATTAGCCAATGCAATTAGACAAGATAAATTGGACTCATATGAATGATAATGAATAAGTAAAGCTATCCCTAATACAAAAGTATTCTGGGAGAAGACCCCACATCAATAATAAAAACTTAAACTCAAATGATAAAAGAACTATGTAAGATGACAGGATATAAAAATACTACTAAAAATCAGTTCTTATAGATAAACTTCCTATAGGACAAGGTTGATTTAATTGCCAGTGAAACTGGAAAAAGTTAATTTAAAAATAAATAAATAAAAGTCACTGGAAATTATCCTTAGGGCAAACAGCAGAAGAAATATCTATTAAAGAAAATCTATGGAAATTGTGTAAGAAATGTGAGAGTCTGAGATATTTGAACCGAGATTGCTCTTTCTCTCCCCTATGGCAGCTCAGGTGGCAATGAATCAACTCTAGATCACTACACTGAAAGCACAGGGCTTCTTCTGCCACAAGCTCGCAGAAGAAGGACTTCACTGTTTCTCATTTTGTCTGAGTTGCCTTTCACTGAAGCTAAAGCCTGAGAGAGGGTGGTTACAAGGATGCAGTGCTCTTCTGCCCAGCCCATGCTCATGGAGCACAGGTTCTACCATGGGCTTTGCTCACAGAGAATGCTTGGATCACAAAGGCCTCCCCAAAGCTCTGAAGGCAGTAGTTCCATGCCAAAAGAAGCAAGCCAGGAGAAACCTATTTCTAAGTGCACAGCTATGAGAATAGTGAGTGTCACTCAAGAAAAAGCTTTCCATTGTCTCCAATATCACTCCTTATTACAAAACCCCGGTTCAGAGATTTTACCTGGAGTGGAGAAAGAAGCAACCTATAAAATAGACAGTTCCTAATCTCTCTTAAGGAGCAGATATCATTTGCAACCGAGTATGGAGAAGTTTAAACTTACCAAGCCTCTCAAAATAATGGAGGTCATGGTGAAGAAAATTGGGAGGAGATTCATGGATCTAATAAGAATACATTCTAGATTATAGGCCAGTACTTTGCAGAAGAAAATCAGTTATCTAGGAAGAGTCTTTCTGAGTTAAGAAGAAATATCAAACAATGACTTGTAAAAGATTTCTTGGACAGAACCAAAATTTGAATGTATTATTTGATAGAGAAATTATGCTCCAGGGCAGTGTTGGAAACAATAAAGAAATTGGCTGAAAATTAGTAAAGTTTAACAGTTAGGTATGAGGAAAGAGTATAAGTGAGCCCTGCCACTGTCACCATAAGTACACTCAAAGTGCATGTTTTTGAGGAGCAAGATCAGAGACTTAACACTGTGGAGGGAATTAGTTTTACTAAAATAATTCAGCCAGTCACTGAAGAATTATCAAACTAATAACAATAACAATCCCAGGGAGTGGATAATGTACCAGAGCTACTACATTATCTAAAATAAGAAATATGGAGTAGTTATACTAACTTCAGATAAAATAAACTTTAACAAAACTCTTTACTAGGGATGAAGAGTGATCTTTTATAACAAAAATGTTCAATCAATTAAGAAGATATAATATCTATAAATGCATACAAATTCAATCACACAGCACCAAAATATATGAAGGGAAAAATAGATAATTCAAAAATAATAGGGTGTTGCATCAATATCATACTTTCAATGGAGAATAAACAAATAAACAGGAGATCAATAACAAAATAGAACACTTATAAGTGACTCAACAAATTAACTGGACCTAGTAGACATCAAAAGAACATTCAGTTAAGTAAACAACAGAGTACAAATTCTAATGATAGAGGGTTCCCCCACTCTGGGGAACCCCAGGGACTGGGTAGGGACCCCCATTCTCTCTGCCTGGGTGAGCTCGGAACTCCCATCTTCAGGCATAAACACACCACCTTTCCAGGCCACATCCTCTGGGCTCTAGTGAGGTCATGAACAAAGCAGTTTGAAAGGTTCTGGCTTCATCCTAAAACATGGAAGGACACACCCTAATTGCTTGCCTGAGACACAAACTGCAAAGACCTATTCCCGTGCTAATTTTAGGATTATTTTCTGTCAGCAGACTTGTGACCCATTGTGACACACTTCTCCAAGACACCTTTCCCTCAGAATAGGAAAAGCAGAATTTAAACCCACTGGACTGTAGATTCAGGGGCTTTCTACTTAGACTACCCTCTTCCACCAGAGGTTCTGTTCCCCCTCTTCTGTTCACTCTCTTTTGCTTATCATGCTTATCCATCTTTCTCCCTGTCAATAAACTCTATCCTTGCTCATCCATGTGGTCTGTAGTTTTTTTCCTTAAACCCCACAATAAAGGACTTAGCATGGAGAAATTTTGGCAACACTTCCCACACAAAGAGAATATTCTCTATGATAGAGCATATGCTAGGACATAAATCTCAATAAATTAAAAAAGATAGAAAGAATGTAAATATGTTCTATGGTTGCAATGGCATAAAATTAGAAATCAATAGCAAGATAAATCAGAAGCTCTCAAAGATGTGGAAATTTAAAAAAAACCTACTAAATAATCAACATCTTAAAAAAGATGTCAAAAGGGAAATCAGAAAATACTTTGAGGAGAATAAACATCAAGGGGGAGGAGTCAAGATGGCCAGCTAAAAGCAGCTTTTGCCAGAGGCTCCTGTCCAGAAAGAGAGATATTGGACAGAAGTAGATTCAGTGAAGCCAAAGGTGGGGAATTGAGCATCAAAAGACGATACAGAGAGGTGCACATCACATCTGCTCAGACAAGATGCAAGTCCAACAAAGAGGAAGAAAGACAACAAAGACCAGGCTCTAAACCCATTGCCCCTCCCCCAGACAGGAGGCTTATTCAGGGCTTTCTGCCAGTAAGCTGGGAAAAAAAGGACCTCTCACATTAACTAACAGGAGAGAGACACTAAACCCCAGTTCTCCTCCACGGAGGTCCCACCTTCGAGCATAGGCATCATCCTGCCTGGCACAAAAGTGAACAAATAATTTCTCTGTAATTCTAAACTTACAGTTCACCCTCCCCCCCACCCTGGGTGCCTGACAGTCTGCCCCATGAACAGCCCAAAGTGTTTGGTGACTTCACTGAGAGTCCTGAACATTGTGTGGGCCACTGGACAGCCGTTTGGAAACGGTGGCATGTGGAAGCAGGGCGCACAAGGAGAGAGGGACACACATACAAATGATGGCACCTACAGAGTCAGTGGCAAGGGCTGGCAGAGGTAGTGAAATCCCAGTTCTGGCTTTGGCAGCAATCTTTCCTGACTCCCCTTCCTAAAGGAGGGGACCCTGCTCCAACCCCTTGGGATTGTGGAGATGGATCTGCCTGAGGAGTTCTGCTTTCTGGTCACTTAGTGACCCTTTGAACTCTTTCAGGTGAGCAGTATTTGTACTGCCTGGGAGAATCTGATGGGATCTTTTTACCTGGGGACCCTTCGAGATTGAGTTTTGCCTGGTATTGTAGCGGAGAGAGACACATTCTACTCCTCCAGCTATCACTGGCAGGAGAAGGGCTGCAACACTTTTTTGTAACTTTCCCCAGCTGAGAGTCCAGTATAATACTACAATTCCTTAGGTTAGCTAGAGGCAGGCTGACTATAAGACAGAGACAGCTAGCATTACCTCACCAAGTCAGCCCTCAGAGTCTCTAGCTGCAGCTCTGAAGGGGACTTTTGCAAAACTGTAGAGGAAAAGCCACAATCACAAGCCTCAGCTCATTGTTGAAGGGGTGGTTAGTTCCAGTTCCTAGGGCCTCTGATCCAGTCTCATCCCACCAGTTTTAAATGCTAAATAGTGGAAAATATTCATGGGTAGGAATGAGTGGAAAAACTCTGGCAATAGGAAAAATCAGAATACATCAACTTCCCCAAAGGATGAAAAAGGAGAGACACAACAGAAAATACTATCCATAGAGAAATTGCTAAAATGTCAGAAACAGAATTCAGAATATGGATGGCAAATAAAATGAATAGAATGGAGGAAAAGATAGAAATAGAAATCCAAAAAGTAGTTCAAAAGTTGTCTCAAGAAATTAATGAATTCAAAGACAAAGTCACCAACAATATGGACAAAATGAGGAAAGATACAGCAGAGCTTAAGGAATTGAAAAGGGCATTTGAGGAACATAGAAATACAGTACAGACCCTCAGTAATAGAGTTGAGCAGGTAGAATAAAGGATCGCAGAAATTGAAGACAAGTCTTTTGAACTGTCCCAAGCATTCAAAAAGGCAGATAAAAAAGGAGAACAAAAACAAAATATTCCCTGAGAGAGTTATGGGATAATTCCAGAAGATTGAACATCTGAATTATAGGGATTCCTGAAAGAGAAAAGGATATTCCTACTCTACTCAAAGACCTTATGGTGGAGAATTTCCCAATTATTACAAGAGACACCAAAATATCAGAGTAGACAGTTCAGAACCCCAGCATGACTCAGTACAAACAAAGCATTTTCTAGACACATTGTAATTAACTTTGCCAAAGTTAATAAGAAGGAGAAAATCTTGCAAGCAGCCAAGTATAAGAAAAGTATTACCTACAAAGGGAAAAATAACAGAATGACAGCAGATCTTTCAGTTGTAGCTTTTTAAGCCAGAAGAGAATGGTTATTGACTTTCAACCTTCTAAAACAAAAGAATTTTCAGCCTAATATCCTGTATCCAGCTAAACTGAGTGATGGAGAAATCAAATACTTTACTGACATCCATATGTTAAGGAAATTTGCCATAACTACTTCAGCTCTCCAGGAAATACTCAGGCCCATTTTTCATAATGACCACCAGTGTTAATTGCCCAGAATTTAAAGAACAAAATCTAGCTTCCAGAATGCTGAAAGGATTAAAAATATGCACCGGACCTTTGGAAGAAAAGATGGCAAAAACACTACCAAACATATCAAGTCTCTCAATGTGAATGGCTTAAATTCTCTTCTAAAGAGGCACAGGTTGGCTGACTGGATACAAAATCTCAGGTCAGGTATCTGTTGCCTCCATGAGACACATCTTACCTCAAAGGAAAAAAACAAGACTCAGTGGGAAGGGATGGACAACAGTAATCCAGGCAAATAGAAATCAGAAAAAAAGCAGGGGTTGAAATTTTATTTGCCGATGCATTTAAATTTAAACCAACAAAAATAAGGAAAGATGAGGATGGACATTACATATTTTCAAGGGAGACACTCAAAATGAAGAGAATTTTTATTTATAAAGCAACCCCTAACTCATCTGAAAAATATGTTACCTCCCTACAGTGTGAAATTTTAAAACTCCTTTGGCAGTTCTAGATATATTTCTCCAAGAAGAAACTAAACAAAAAAGTAATGGACTTAAACTTTACCCTAGAAAAAATGGACTTAACAGACATATATAAAACTTTTCATCTTAATAAAACTGAATACACATTCTTCTCATAAACCCATGGATCATCCTCCAAAATTGATCATGTTTTACAACATAAGTCTAACCTCAAAAAATTTAAAAAATAGAAATTATACCTTGTATCTTCTTGGACCATCATGGAATAAAAGTTGAACTCAACAGCAATAGAAATCTTCTTATTCAAACAAAGTCATGGAAACAAAATAACCTTAGAATGAATGATAGCTGAGTGAAAGATGAGATTAAGAAGGAAATCATCAAATTTTTGGAAGAAAATGGTAATGAACACACAAACCATCAAAACCTGTGGGATACTGCAAAGGTAGAGAAAAATTTATAGAATTAGAAGTCTTCATCAAGAAAACAGCAAGAGAGCAAGTCAACAACCTAATAAGCCATCTTAAGTAACTGGAAAAAGAAGATCAATCAAACCTCAAACCAGCATAGGAAAATAAATAACCAAATTTGGAGCAGAATTAAGGAAATTGAAAACAAAATAACCATTTATTTGTATTGAGTCATGCTGGGGTTCTGAAACTGTCTACTCTGATAAATAAAAAGTTGGGTTTTCAAAAAGATTAAGAAAATTGATAAACCTTTGGCTAGACTAACTAGAAACAGAAAAGTAAATCTCTAATAATTTCAATCAGTAATGTTAAAGGAAAAATGACAGATACTATAGAATTATAAAAAAATCCTCAATGATTACTACAAAAAACTCTATTCTCAGAAATATGAAAATGTGGAGGAAATGGACAAATCCCTGGAAGCATGCCAACTTTCTAAACTCAACCAGAAATAATTAGAAATTTTGAATATTTTGCATAAAGCAGTGAAATAGTATCTACTATGCAAAATCTCCCCAAAAAGAAAAGCCTGGGACCAGATGGTTTCACATCGGAATTCTACCAAACCTTCAAAGGGGAGCTAGTACCTGTATTACATGTTCTATTCCAAAACACAGAAAAGGAAGGATTCTCCCCAACATATTCTATGAAGCAAATATTACTCTGATCCCCAAACCAGGAAAGGACCCAACAAAGAAAGAAAACTATAGACCAATATCATTATTGAATATCAATGCAAAAATATTCAATAAGGTCCTAGCAAACAGAATTCAACAACACATAGAAAGAATTGTATACCATGACCAAGTTGGTTTTAACCCAGGGTTGTAAGGTTTTTTCAACATACTTAAATCTATAAATATAGTATCCCACATAAATAATATCAAAAACAAAGAGCATATGATTCTCCATTTTGATGCAGAAAAGGCTTTTGGTAATATCCAGTATTCTTTCATGATTTGAACACTTTAGAAGATAGGCTTAGATGGGACATTTCTTAAACTAATAGATGCCATCTATAACAAACTGATAGCCAATATGTTTTTAATGGAGTAAAATTGAAGGCATGTCCTCTCAGATCTGGAACTGGATAAGGATGCCCGTTGTCACCCCTGCTGTTCAACACAATACTGGAAGTCTTAGCCATTGCCATCAGGCAAGAGAAGGAGATCAAGAGTACTCAAATGGTGACAGGGGAGGTCAAACTCTCACTCTTCACGGATAACATAATCTTATACTTGGAAAACCTCAGAGACTCAACTACAAAGTTCTTAGAAGTGATCAAGGAATATAGCAGTGTATAGGTATACAAAATCAATACCTACATATAAGTAGCCTTTTATATACCAACAATAGTCAAGCAAAGATTAAAATCAAAGACCCTATTCCTCTTACAGGAGTGCCAAAGAAGATGAAAAACCTGGGAATATATCTAACAAATTTCTCTGTAAAGAGAACTATGAAACCCTGAGAAAAGAAATAGCAGAAGATGTTAACAAATAGAAGAATGTAACATGCTCATAGTTGGGAAGAATCAATATTATTAAAATGTCCATTCTACCCAAATAAATCTATAGATTTAATGCAATCCCCATCAAAGCACAAACGTCATACTGTAAAGAACTTGACAAAATAGTACTGTGATTCCCAAGGAACCCCAAATAGAAAATACAATTCTTAGAAATAAAAACAAATCTGGAGGCATCATGTTAACAGGCTTCAGGTTATACTGCAAATCTATAGTGATCAAAATAGCATGGTACTGGCGCAAAAACAGAGATGTAGATCTATGGAATAGAATAGAGAATCTACAGATGAACCCAGATGCATATTGTCACTTGATCTTTGACAAGCCTAACAACAGGCAATGGGGAAAGGAATCCTTATTTAACAATTGGTTATGGGAGAACTGGTTATCCACATGTAGAAGGCTAAAACTGGAACCACATCTCTCACAAAAATTTATTCTTGCTAGATAAAAGATTTAAATGTTAGACATGAAACAATTAAAATTCTAGAAGAGAATGTATGGGAAATGCTTGAAGATATATGGCCTGGGAAAAAATTTTATGTGGAAGACCCCCCTCGAAACTGCAACAATACCAAAAATAAATAACTGGGATTTGATCAAGTTAAAAAGCTTTGGTATAGTTGTGGGTTCCATAAACAAAGCAAATAGACAGCCTTCAGAATGGGAGAAGATTTTGGCATGTTATGAGTCTGACAAAGGTCTGATAACTAAAATCTACAAAGAACTAAAATTAATCAATAAGAAAAAGAGCAAACAATCCCATTTCTTTGTGGGCAAGAGACTTGAACAGAAAATTCTCTGAAGATGACAGACTAGTGGCCAACAACCCCATGAAAAAATGCTCATTATCTTTAATTGTCAGAGAAATGCAAATTAAAGCCACTATGAAATAACTCCACTAAGATTAGCCAATACCACAAAGTCCTAAAACTATAGATGCTGGCAAGGACAAGGAGAGAAGGGAACAATTCTTCACTGCTGGTGGGATTGCAAACTGATATAATCTTTATGGAAAGAAATATGAAGAATCCTCAAAGAACAAAAAGTTGCTTGTATTCCATTTGATCCTGCATTTCCATTACTAGGTATTTACCCAGAAGAACAGAAATCATTTTACCATAAAGCCATTTGCACCATGAGGTTTATTGCAATTCAATTCCTAATTGTCAAGTGGTGGAAGCAACCTAAACGTCCATCAACCCATGAGTAGATTAACAAACTGTGGTATATGTATACCATGAAATACTATTCAGCCATAAAAAAATGGAGACTTTACATCTTTTGTGTTTGCCTGGATGGAGTTGAAACACATTCTTCTTAGTACAGTATTTCTAGAATAGAATAAAATTCTCCAATGTACTCAATAGTATTATGAAACCAATAGCCAAATACTTACACACACATATGAATGGTAAAATACAAATATAGTCTAACAAAGGGGGAGCTGAGAGAGCGAGAAGGGCCAGGGGGGAAGGCCATTGGTGGGAAGAAGGAGGACATTTGATGGAATCTCACCTATGGTGCACAATGCAATGGTATAGTTCAAAATAACTAAGAGTAAATTTTAAGTGTCTTACCACAAAAAATAAGTAGTGAGGTGATGGCTATATTAATCAGTTTTATTTGAGTATTCTGCATTGTTTCTTAAATCATCACATTGTATCCCATGAATGTATACAGTTATGATTTTAATTAAAAGTTAATAGAAAAGAATAAATATCAAGACCTATGGAAGGTTGTTACAGGAGTGCCAAGGGGGGAATTTAATACTGCAAAGGACTGAGTTAAAAAAGAATAAAACAAATCTCAAATCATTAAACTAATCTTTCACTTTAGGCAAGAAGAAAAGACAACCCAAATTAATAGAATCAGAAATGAAAGAGAAGGCATTGCTATAGACTTTATAGAAATAAGAAGGATTAAAAAGGAGCACTGTAAATAGTTGTACACCAACGAATTAGATAACTTAGACAAAATAGATACATTTGTTAAAAGAAACAATTTACCAAAATTGACTCAAGTACATAATCTAAGTAGACCTTTAACAACTGAAGAGATTGTATCAATACAGTCTCAAACAGTTTCACTGATTAATTCTAACATACATTCAAAGATCAATTGATACAAATTCTTTACAAACTTTTCCAAAAACATAGACGCGAATACTTCTCTATTCAGTCTGAGGCCAACATTAACCTGATACCGAAATCAGACAATCTTCACAAGAGAAGCAAACTATATGTCAACATCTTTTATAAATATAGATGCAAAAATCCTCACAAAAAAGAAAAAAACTAGCAAACCAATTCCAGCAACATACAAAAGGAGCTGCTATATACCACAAAGGAGGAGGCTCTATCCCAGGACGCAAGCTTGGTATCACGTCTGGTAATCAATTAATGTACTATATCATATCAATAGAATAAAAAACCAAAATCACATGGTCCTCTCAATTGATACATTAAAAAATGATGACAAAATCCAACATTCTTACTTTTCCATAATAAAATATAAAAATCCAAGAAAGTGTTTTAGTCAGGGTTCTCCAAAGACCCAAATGGAGACATGAATACACACATCTCTCTCTCTCTCTCCATATATATATATATATATAATTTACATATATCACGTATATACATATATCATATTTATGTACATGTATATACACATATATAATATTTACATATATCACATATATATACATATATCATATTTATGTACATGTAAGAATTATTTTCAGCCAGGCGTTGTGGCCAGTGCCTGTAGTCCCAGCTACTTGGGAGGCTGAGATAAGAGAATTGCCTAAGCCCAAGAGCTGGAGGTTGCTGTGAGCTGTGACACCACAGCACTCTACTGAGGGTAACAAAAGTGAGACTCTACCTCTAAAAAAAAAAAAAGAATTATTTTTAAAAAATCACACTGGGACAACTGGACACTCAAACAAAAAATATGATGTTGGATTAACACTTCATATTATACACAAAAATTAACTTAAAAGGAATTAAATACCTAAATATCAGAATTAATATTATTAGAATAAAAGATAGGGATGAACTTACATACCTTGTATTTGGCAAAGAATTCTCAGATCAAAGGCTCAAACTACAAAAGGAAAAATAGATTAATTGGCTTCATCAAAATTACAAAATGTCATGGTTCAAAGAACAACATTAAATAAGTGAAAGACAAAACACAGGATAGGAAATCTTTGTATTCATATATCTGGCAAAAGATTTGCTTCTAGAATATATAAAGAAAATCTATCAATACCATGTATGGACTCATATGTTGTAATAGAATAGAAGCATCATCACTTCTGTTGTAATATCATCAAGTGAATAACAGTGTAATTATACGAAAACTTCAGAAAAATAGAAATAGAGAAACAGCTTACAAAATAACCTTTCAATATCATTAAGGTCTTGAAGGACAGAGAAAGACTGAGGAACTGCCATAGATTGGAAGAGGTTAAGGAGACAAGACAATTAAATGCAATGTGTTATGCCAGGTTTGATATTTAAGAATAAAGAAAAGGATATCAGCAATAAATTTAGCAAAATTTGAATACAGTCTTTGTGTGATTAATATTGAACTGTATTAATACAGCATTGTATCAATATTATGATAATATCCTGGTATTGATAAGTGCATGATAGCTATGTCAGATATTAACATTAGTGTATTGAAGGATAATGGGAATTCTTTTTAACAGTTTTGCAATTTTCTGTAAATCCAAAATTATTTGAAAATATATGGTTAAATAAAAACATGTTTTGAAGTGTTCAACTGATTTCTGAGGAAAATGAATTAAATTATTTAACACAGGAAAAAAGGCTTAGTGATATTTTAGAATTCCAAAGATAAGAAGGAAATTCAAAATCTTACAAAGAGAAAGAAGGAATAGTAAAATCACAGTACCAGATAAAAAATTAGAACACATTATAGAGGACACAGGAAGAACATTCAAATTTTTAAAGTAAAATCCTTTTGGAACTAGCATTTTACACAGCTAAGCTAGCATTTAAATTAGAGATCAAAGTAAAGATTTTTAGGGAGACATTTAAAAACTATTTTTTTTGCATTTAGAGGCTCTCTCTATTATGTTCTGCAAAAAAAAAGTCTTTGAAATTTGAAAAAGTGTTCAGAAATACAAATATATGGCACACCAAACTGGTAGTGAGATAAAGCAATAGAATTGATTTTAGTTGGCTCAATAATTTTTGACAAAGGATCTGGAAAGAAAGAGTAATTATTTCATCAGGAAAGAATGGGCAAGCATAAAGCAAAAATTACAATGTTAGAAATAAGTTAAAATACATCATTAATCATAATAATATCCAAAGAAACAGATTTAGTGGAGCACACAGAAAATTTATAAAAGCAATGATTAATATCCTCATGAGAATAAGAAGAGATATTAATTTCCTGTTGAGAAATGTGTAAGAGAAGGGAATTAAAATGTGGTAAAGTTTTTTGTTTGTTTTCTATTTGAGTAGATGACATGAATCTTGACCACCTCTACATATTGAGAAGAAATAAATTCAAATCCACATACACTAAAATTAAAGTGTAATTTACAGGATAGTAGAAGTACTTATGATGTATTATCGCAAATATTTATATGTGTTCACTAACATGTAAAATTTTACAAAGAAATGTTGATCAACTCAGCAATGGCAGGATATTATAAAGGCAAATATTCATTGTCTCATCTATTGCCATTGTTAGCATTTGCATAAATTATCTCTGCTGATTTCCTGTCTTTGCATAAAATATTTGGGTGTCTTCTGGCCTACCATGGTGGCAGCAGGGTCCACGGATTCAATCAAGGCTGTAGGCTATCATGAAGGTCAAAACAACTTACTAAAGCAAGCAGGAGGTGCTTCATGTTTTACAGAACTGGTGTTTTCTTCTAAGCATCAGTGTCTTAGGCAGAGCAAACAAGGCATGGTAAATGCATACAATTTTAAATTTACTTATATTAATAAATCTTGTTACTAGAGTCTGACCTATGCTGTACCATTTAAAAGTACCTTGAACCTGCATTCTTCCTTACAAATTCAAGACCACACTTCTGGTTTTTGTTAGTTTGGATACGAATTTTTGTGTTTTAGTTCAGAATTTTTTGAAACCATCAAGAACTTACACAAAAGGTCAATTCCAATACAAAGAACTTTTCTCCTGAACTGTATAACTACCTGATACTCTACTATATACCATCATTTTATTGTATATTTTTTCTAGACAGAAATATCCTCCTGCATGACCAAACCAAACAATTGATATCCAGAAATTAGCACTAAGGCCTGTGTACCATCTAATCTTTATACCTCATTCAAATTATGCTAATTGACCAATAATATAATTAGTATAATAAAGTGACCAATTTATTTTTATCAATAATTTCCTTATAATTCATAATCATCACTTTTATTTGGTTGCTCCATCTCTTCAACTCTCTTCACTATGATTGATTCCTCCGTCTTTCCTTAAGTTTCCATGCCTCAACACTTTTGGAGAATACAGGGAAGCTGTTTCTTAGAATGCTCCTCAATTTTAGTTTTTAATCATGGTTGCCTTAGGATGAAACTCAGGTTCTATATATTTGGCAGAAATTCCACAATGGTGATGTGATGTTCTTGTCCTGATATCCTATCTGGTAACAAAGATTTAAATTTGTTCTGTTACTAGTGATTTCCATTTGGATCACTTGATATCTTCCAGGATGTATGGATAATTATTTAATACAATAGGCTAAACTATTATTGTTTTGATATACACTGTCTATGATTTGTCCCGGGGGAAGTTAAGACGTCCTTTGAAATGTCTCAGTTATTCATTGAACTCATTCTTACATTCTGGCCTGAAAGGTGTTCTAAGTGCATCTTGTCATTTCTCTTCCTCTGTCTCGAAATCAGACATTTCTCCAGAGCCCTGGTTCCTTTTCATGATGAATAATAATTAGAAACCAGGATCTGAACACTACTCTGAGCTGGGCACTCACTGATATTAGAGTGTCACTGCTTCCAGGTTGTCATAGGATCATTTTCATCTATATTTATTTTTCTCTCTCTATGTACATGAGTTTCCAGGGATGACTTCAATTCCCATCCAATACCTGAGGGTGCAATTTGGTTTTGTCCATTTCTACATTTCCTTATTCATATTTGTAGCTTGTTCTTAATGAAAGTTAAAAATAAAGCTATTATCCTTATGTATCATACATTGAATTCCTCAAATTAATCATTGTCATACATTATTTTGTGGCCTCTGTTTAAGTCACGCTGGGCCACTCCCCAACGTGGATGGTCTCCTCACTCTGTTAATGCCAGGACACCAACCACTACGGCAGCCCTTCATGTGAATGCTCTCTGTGCTTTTACACACCACGCCAGCTGCAGCCATGTGTGAAATCCTAGACACTTTGCTCAATCTCTTATACTCTATATCAGGCTGCCTGCCAGGGGTATATTTCTCACTCTAATCAAACTATGATATCTTGCTCTGGGCCACTGTTCTCACTCACTGTAGGAAAGACACCTATGTCTTTCCCAACTAATGGATTTAAGGTTGAATTGTTCAAGAGGTAAAAATGACAAAGCCCCCATTTGATTCATATTTAACATAAAAATGCATAGTATTTTAATGCAGAAAAATGTCTGAAAATAATTGCAGATTCACATGCAGATAAGTACAATTACCCAGAAATACTATGATATTTACACAGTTACCCCACTAGTAACATTGTGCAAAAGTAAAGTGCAACATTACAGAGGGAATACTAATGTGTGGATAGAATAAACCAATTTTATTCAGTTTCCCAATCTTAGTTAGTTTTCCATTGTATCCAAGAATATATGCCTCTATACAATTTTATCACTTGAATAGGTTTGTGCATTTACTGCCACAGCCATGAGGCTTGAATGTTCCCTCACCACGAGGATCCCTGGTGTAATTTTTTTATAACGGCACCAACTCTCTCCTGCTTCTCTGCCCCAGTTTATTCCCATCTTTCACAATTTTTAAAATTTTGTTTCTTTGAAATGTTATGTAAATGACATCATGTACTAAATAACCTTTTGTGATTTGCTTTCTCTATTCAGTATAATAAAAAGGTTTGCCTAACTTGTTGAAAATAACAACAATTCATTCGTTTTTAAAAATAAGTAGTGCTCCATGGCATGGCTGTATCACAATAGCATTTATGCAACAAAAATTTGCTTTCATAATATTCAAACACAGATGTAAACAATTTGTGGGTTTAGAACTTTAAGGAACATTTTTTTTTTTTTTGAGAGAAATAAGTACCTAAGTGGGAACAGAAAGAAATCTTCTTAAATTCCAGTGACGTTCTATTTCCTGTTCTGGGGCCTGGTCACATGGGTAGGTTTGTTTTGAAAATTCATGAATCTGTCTTTCAAGGATTTGTTCACTTTGCTTATGCATATTATATTTCAATATTAATGAAAATATAAAATAAATATAACAGGAAATTTAGAACATTTGATGAATTAAAAATCCTTATATAAAATAGCCGTGATATTCAAAGTTAAAATTAATTATTTTAATTCAGCAGACTAATTGCAATATTCAAAAGTAATTGCAGTGCTGGCTTCGGCAGCACATATACTAAAATTGGAATGATACAGAGAAGATTAGCATGGCCCCTGCGCAAGGATGACACGCAAATTTGTGAAGTGTTCCATATTAAAAAAAAAAAAAAAGTAATTGCAAACAGTTTATGACCTTAATGAAGGAACATTTGTGAAGGGGTTTGGGGTGACAAGATGAGGAGGCTTTGACACAAGGAATGAAGAGGCTTGATAGGAAGTCCGTATCAGGGGACTGAGGAACTCTGGGAGGAGCCCTCCTCAGCTAACCTCAGGCCCATATTTATCATCACAAAATAGGAAAAAGTAGTTAAAAGCTACTTAACTAAAAAGAAGGAACATGGAAAATGTCACACAGAATGTCTCCAACTTGTTTTTACAAAATCTCAGACCTTGAGCAAGACCTCTACCTCCAGCATCGAGAGAACTTTGAAATCTAAAGAATTGTTGTTTTTTTTTTTTTGAGACAGAGCCTCAAGTTGTCACCCTGGATAGAGTGCTGTGGCATTACAGCTCACAGTAACCTCCAATTCTTGGGCTCAAGCAAGTCTCCTGCCTCTGCCTCCCAAGTAGCCAGAACCACAGGCACCCGCCATAACGCCCGGCCATTTTTTGGTTGCAGCCGTCATTGTTGTTTGGTGGGCCCAGGCTGGATTCAAACCTGCCTGCTCAGGTGCACGTGGCTAGCACCTTAGCTGGTTGAGCCACAGGCCCTGAGCAGGAATCTAAAGAATTTTTACTGTAACCCTCATGCTCAGTATCACCACACCTCAGGTGGACATTCTCTGGAGGCCGGTTTTCAGATCTCCTGCAGGTACACCACTCACTCGCCACTCTTGTGCTTCTCCAGGTCTCTTAGGCAGGAAGGAAGTCTTATGCTAAAGATCTGGGAACTATTTTCCCTACATATTTGTATATCATTAGAGTAAAGGGTCAGTGTAATGACAATAACCAATAAGAAAATGTAGAGGAGCCACTTTTTTCTAAAAGCTCAACTAAAACCATAGAGGTTAGGAACATAGGAACAGGAAATGTACAAATAAAAAACTTTAAAACTTCGCTAAAGGATGTACAGTACAACCTAAAGAAGTTGCAAAACAAAATGTTTTTCCAAAAAGTACAAATAGTATAAAGATTTCACCCTCCAAAGCATATTATGAAATGGAAAGAACAATGCAAAGGAATGTGTGATTCTATTCACATGAGGAAAAAAGATAAATACAATATGTAGATGAATAAAGGCATAATTGCATTTAAAAAAAAAAACCAGCACTGTACTGGCAAATACCAGGCTCCTAAAAGTGCTCATTTCTGCTCTACAGAATTATAGGGAAAGTGTGCATGTGTGAAGTGGGGAAGTTCTGCACAGATGAAATTAGACATTTTATTAGATATTTTTAGAAATTGATTGAAATACATTACTTAACAGAAAAAATAGGTGAGATATATGAATATATATTGGTAAAGACAAAATGGAAATGCCAATTAAGAGTATGTTGTATGTTTAATCTTATTTTAAATGAAAAATAGACAGCATTTACTCATGACAAAGAATTTCAATTAATTTTTGATGTGAAAGGAGAAAGAAATTTATTAAGGTAGCATCTCAGATTGTAAGGAAAATAAAAGGGAGGCACTGGGAAAGTAGAGATGGAATCCTGAGCAAGAAAAGTAATCTCACCAGACAACGGATTCAGTTAAAATTAATTTTACCGTGGTTCTTATCTCCCTGGATATGCACAAATACATATGCCTCTGCAGACTCACATGTGAATGTTGCCCAAATTAATCAGGATTTAGAATGAATCAAAAGACTTATTATTAATAGTTCACATGAACTATGAAAACATAATGTAAACTTTATTTATCACTGATGAGCAGTTTTTCAACTCCAAAATAATAGAGAAAGGTGTGCAAAGACCTGCAAGACTCTACCTGAGTCCTGCAGACCTGCAAGAATACACTGTTTTAAAAAAGATAATGCATGAGTGCAAGCAATGTGTATGGCAGGAGAATGATAGGAGAAGTCAAATAGCTTAAAAGGAACTGCCTGGAATGGCACCCTCACACTCACAGCCGATGGTCTCTCAACCCCTCTACTGGCTAACTCTGTAAACATCCAATTTCACCTCTTCTCTCTTTAATTCTCCTCCCTGTTCCACTTGTTTCAAGTCTGTTCTGGAAACTAAACATGATTCTGTCTGTAAACATTGCAACTATAAAATTATCTAATGATTTGGCTTGGCACCTATGGCTCAACGGGCTAAGGCGCCAGCCACATACACCTGAGCTCGAGGGTTCGAATTCAGCCCAGACCCGCTGAACAACAATGGTGGCTGCAACCAAAAAATGGCCAGGTGTTGTGGCGGGCACCTGTAGTCCCAGCTACTTGGGAGGCAGAGGCAGGACACTCGCTTGAGCCCAGGAATTGGAGGTTGCTGTGAGCTGTGATGTCATGGCACTCTACCCAGGGTGACAGCTTGAGGCTCTGTCTCAAAAAAATAAATAAATAAATAAAAATAAAATAAAATTATCTAATGAGATTGCCAGTGATCACCTAGAAAATAAAATCCACAGGGGGACGGTGCCTGTGGCTCAGTAGGTGGGGCACGGACCCTATATACCGAGGGTGGCAGGTTCGAACCCGGCCCTGGTCAAACTGCAAACAAACAAAGAAAAAAAGAAAGAAAGAAAGAAAGAAAAAGGAAAAAAAAAAGAAAAGAAATTCCACAGGGACAGAAAATCCTATAATGATTAAAGGCAAAGCCCATTAGTTTATTCAGTAGCTCAGTAGCAAGAAGGGTATGTTATGTAAAGCTCTGCCTTTGACCATTGAATCAGTGTTAATTAGTCAGATTTCCAAATAGCATGTGAAGATCTTGATTATTGGTTTATTCCTAAATTATAATGGAATGGTATTGGAGAATGGGGACAGTTAAATGTTGATTTGTTGTATTGTATGTATTTTTGTATGTATTAGGAGAATTCACCCTTATCTTCCAACTGAAACCAACAGATATTCTCTAAAATTAAGATCAGTCAGATGAGATATGTTACTGAGAAATTTAGAATTTTGGTAATAAGTGCAGAATTAAGAGTTAAAAAAAACTAAGAAAAACTTTTCTTTCTTTTTTGTTTGAGACAGAGTCTCACTGAGTTGCCCTCAGTAGAGCTCACAGCAACCTCCAACTCTTGGGCTTAAGCAATCCTCTTACCTCAGCCTCCCAAGTAGCTGAGACTACAAGCATCCACCACAATGCCCAGTTGGCTTTTTTTTTTTTTTTTTTTGGTTGTAGTTGTCATTGTCGTTTGGCAGGCCCAGGCTGGGTTCGAATCCCCCGCCAGCTCTGGTGTATGTGGCCAGTGCCCTTACAGCTGAGCTACAGGCACCGAGCCTAAGACTATTATTTCTATCTGAGATTATAACTGATATACTGACAAGTAGACTCATTTTAGGAGTTAAAAACAAGAAGTAAAATTTGACTACTAAGTTATACATATATGTGCTTTATTATCTAAAAGTAAGAATTAGGGGTAGATGTTAAATGAAAGTGGCATGTATTTTTAAAAAGCCATATACCATGTCAATATTATTTTCAAAATTAACTTCATATGTGTGCTGATATCCCATTAGCCTTTTAAGTTTCCATGTTTTAGTTAAGGATCACCTCTTTTACTGATATTTCTTAATCTCTCCAGTTAGTAATTATCTGTCCTGTATATGAATTTGCATTGCTTTCTCCTCAATTACATCAAACATATTATTCTACCTTTTAAAAGGGATATCTTGCATACCTGCCATTATAATTTAATCACAATCTCTTTGTTGACATGTGCCAGTTGGGAAACATTTCCTTTTATAATAAGATATCAATTAAAAAAAAAAAAAACATAGTAAACACTTACTTTAAATATTTACTCAGCATCAATATCAGTAACATATAGTCATTTTTGTGGAGTTAAGTTAATTTCAAACTAGATATTTGATTACAGGCTAGAAGTATAGTTCTAAATTTTAGATAGTTGTAATTTTTGGATAGATTGCCTGCCTTACCCTAGAATGGCCAGGAAAATTCACCTAGCTACATACACGTTATGCAGTTTCTCACAGGAACGTAATTAAAATACAACAGATAGAAGACATCCATGAATAAATATACACATTTGATTATTTCCACATTTCTGAAGGTTTTAATATTTTTAGAATATACAAAAAGCAGAGAGGTAAATTTTGAGAGAAGAAAAACCCAGCAGATCAATCCACATCATACCAAATAGTTACACTTGATTTTGCACTCAATGAATTTGATTTAAAATTCAATTTAATTGCAGCTTAGTGAAAAGGGTGGTCAACAAGGTCTTCTAACAAATTCTATGACCAGGGAAAAATCATTCAACCAAACTTGACTTCCTTACCCATCGTAAGGGTATAAGACCACATAATTTCCAATTTGTTTTCTATCTTTAGGGCTAAGAGATAATTAATGGCTCTATGTTTCCCAAATAACAATTGTGATAAAATGTTCTTAGCTATGTAATTAAGATATTATATCCATGTCAAGAAACATTTAAAAAAAATGATCACATACAATTTTGCTTCTATGACAAACTCATTCCCAGTGTCTTAAGGGCAATTCATTATTAGTTCAATGCCTAGATGTGAGAAACTCACAATCAGCTAGTTAAATGTTAAAGATCCATTCACATATTGTCTATATATGATTGTGTTGGTGCCAGTTTTATTAAAACTCCAAGTTTAGTTTTCACCATGTTTTTCCATATGGCAGGTCCACTGTAAATTACAGTGGAAGATACTGCAATAAGAAGATTTTTAGATGTATTTGAGATATCCAGGTTGCTTTATGGAAGGCAATAATTTTACATGTAGATGCATGTTATCAGAGGTAATGTATATTAATTTTTATATAAGTATGTAACTCATAAATTAGAATTATTAACATATCCAAGGCTATTAGGTTACAATAATTTTGAAAAGCCCCATACAACCTATCCTCTGTATTCACGGGTTTGGCATCTCTGGATGCAACCAACCATGAATCAAAAATAGTAAAAACAAAATAAAAGTAACACTACAACAATACAAATAATATAAATAAAAATGTAACATAATAAATATTTATTTATGTTTATTTATTTATGTGACAGAATCTCACTATGTTGCCCTGGGTAAAGTGTTACGGAGTCACAGCTCACAGCAACCTCAGACCCTTGGGCTTAAGCAATTCTCTTGCCTCAGCCTCCCAAGTACCTGGGACTACAGGCACCCACCACAACACCTGGCAGCTGTCATTGTTATTCAGCAGATCAGGGCTGGATTCAAACCCGCCAGCTTGGGTGGATGAGTCTGGCGCCCTAGCCATTTGAGCTACCCTGTTTTTATTTTTGTTTATTTATTTTTGAGACAGAGTCTCACTCTGTTGCCCCAGGCTAGAGTGCTTTGGCATTAGCAACCTGAAACTCTTGGGCTCATGGGAGCTGCTTCTCTTAGCCTCTGGAATAGCTGGAACTATAAGCTGTGCACCACCACACTGGCAAATTTTTCTATTCTTTTAGCAGAGATGGGGT
This sequence comes from Arctocebus calabarensis, assembly GCA_963573935.1. NCBI lineage: Eukaryota > Metazoa > Chordata > Mammalia > Primates > Lorisidae > Arctocebus > Arctocebus calabarensis. Next base: position 1,827 of record CAUYON010159598.1, on the reverse strand, counting down.
CTCACTCTTGCTCAGGCTCGTCTCAAACTCCTGATCTCAAGCAAACCATGCACCTCAGTCTCTCAGAGTGCTAGGATTGCAGATGTGAGCCACCACACCCAGGCACCATAACAATTATTTATATAACATTTGCATTTTTATTAGACATTATAAAAAAATCTTCAGATGATTTAATATATAGGGCAGAATTCATATAGATTATATGCAGATACTATGCCACTTTACATAAAAAACTTGAACATTCATGGATTTTGCTATCCACAAGAGGCATGGAATGAACTCTCCATAGATATTAAGGGATGACTGTATATTTAATGAAGATTATTAGTAGGTTGTTCATTGAATGTCTACCAAATAATTTGTAAAGAACATTTTAGAATACCAGTTTGTAGTTGAACTAATTATGGAACCAAGCTGCTCCAAAAATGAAAGTAACACCAGACATGGCTGAGTCCAAATTCTCTGGTCTTTTAACTACTATGAACTTTTCTTCTCTGGGAAATTTTATATGGTTTTCATACAATCCCAACTTGGTGAAACATTTTTCTTCAAAGCTCTAGAGTCAAAGGCCCTTATGAAAGGTTTGCCTTCAACCACTATAATTATTTTTAAATGGCTTTCTGTGGCAGTCACATCAGATGAATTCTTTCAAAGAGTTGATGTTTTTCAAGACAATGCATATCAAAAGAACATTTGTATACTCTGAGGTTTTAACTAATTGGGAGATGTGATTGACCTTTAAGAGTCATGTTTTGTTAATGCAATCACAAGTAAAATATTTGGCCCAGTGGTAGTGTGTAGGATCAGAGAATGCTATTTCCAAAAGTGGCTAAAAATTATTTCTCAGCCGTAGTTATTTCCTGAGCCATACATTCTTGTAACCCTGGTAATAATAAAAGTAAGTTGAGTCTATCTCACATGTTTTGGGGAGAAAGGAAGAAGCCTTCTGAAAATATAACCTTTGGCAAAATCCATAGTTCTTCTGAGTCTTTGTTGAAGGAACCAAAAATATCTAGCTCTGCAATTCTCCAGATGTTCAGTGAGAACCTTTATGAGGATCCTACTGCAGCCATGTCCATCTTTACCTTCAGACACCATTCATACCCCCAGCTGTGTAGGCACAACGAGCATGGTTCCAAAACTTTGTTTTCCTCTGTTTACTTTCCATCTCCACTCTCAACTGCTACTACTTCCACCTGAAAAGTGTTTGGTATTATTTTATTGTAATGTTTAGCTAGTTCCAATGCAGGAAGACCCCTCGGGCTGGGTCAATCTGATTTTATCTGCATCATTTATTCCAAAAAGTCTGACATTTCAGGACATTTGGTATCATATATCTTAAAGTTAAATAAAAAATGATAATAACTTGTACTGTGGGCAAAAGTTATTTCCAAATTGATTGTCAACTTAACTGTAGGATTGGAGTGAATTAGAATTCAACTTGGAAAAAAAAAACACTCTTAAGAGCTATATGAAGCACAGAGAGAATGAAAATCAGGGCACATGAGGTAGAAAGAGAAGGGAGGAGTCCTAGTAGAAATGCGGGCAAACACAGATTGAGGTTTTGACCAGGGTAGTGACAATGGATGGGGGTAAGAAGAAATTTAGAAGATTTTTAGTAAGCAAAGTAAATTGGACTTGAAGAATGATTAAAAATAGAGGGCTTTGCAATTCATAATTGCTAAGTCATGGAAGAAGCCCAAATGTCCATCAACCCACGAATGGATTAATAAATTGTGGTACATGTATACCATGGAATACTATGCAGCCTTAAAGAAAGATGGAGACTTTACCTCTTTTGTGTTTACATGGATGGAGCTGGAACAT
>CAUYON010159596.1:0-11255 GCA_963573935.1 Arctocebus calabarensis | reverse complement strand
AAAAAACAGATCATGCCAAATCTTATAGACAATAGAAAAAGAAGAAATACTTCAAAATCATTCTACTTAATCTGGATACACCTGATATTAAAATTGGAAAAAAATATTATTATAAAGGGAAATTACAAACATATTTCACTTATAAATGAAGATGCAATATCCTAAACAACATATTAACAAGTCGAATTAAAAATTAATGTTAATTAATGTACTTTGGTCAAAATTGAATCCAATTTATGTGAGAATTAGTCACTATTTTCTTTTTTTTGTTTATTTCCTTTCCCTCACCCCCTCTCTCCTTCTCTGTTTGCTCTCCCCTTATCCCATGCCCTTCCATGTCATTAATTGTCATTAATTGTCTTCATATAAAAGTTGAATAGATAGGATTCATACTTCTCCATTCCTGTGATGCTTCACTACAAATAATGTGTTCCACCTCCATCCAGGTTAGTACAAATGCTGCAACAGCTCCTTTTTTTTTAATGGCTAAATAATATTCCATGGTATACATATACCACAGCTTGCCAATCCATTCCTGAGTTGAAGGGCATTTAGGCTGTTTCCACATTTTAGCGATTGTAAATTTAGCTGTGATAAACAGTCCAGTACAAGTGTCTTTATAATAAAAGGGTTTTTTTTCCCCTCTGGATAGATGCCCACTAATGGAATTGCAGGATCAAACGGAGGTCTAGGTTGAGTTCTTTGAGGTTTCTCCATACTTCCTTCTAAAAAGGTTGTATTATTAGTTTGCAGTCCCACCAGCAGTGTAAAAGTGTTCCTTTCTCTCCACATCCTGCCAGTATCTACAATTTTGAGATTTTGTGATATAGGCCATTCTCGCTGGGGTTAGATGATATCTCCGGTTTTCATTTGCATTTCTCTAATAATTAGAGATGATGAGCATTTTTTTCATGTGTTTGCTAGCCATTCGTCTATCTTCTTTAGAGAAGGTTCTGTTCATCTCTCTTAGCCATTAATGTATGAGATTGTTGGATTTTTCTCATGGATTAATTTAAGTTCTGTTTATATCCTAGTTATTAAGCTTTTACCTGATTCAAAATATGTAAATATCCTTTCCCATTGGGTAGGTTGTCTATTTGCTTTGCTTGTTGTCTCCTTGGCTGTACAGAAGTTTTTCAGTTTAATTAAATCCCATTTGTTTATTATTGCTGATATTGCTAATGCCATGGCAGTCTTCTTCATAAAGTCTTTCCCCAGGCTGATAATCTTCCAGTGTTTTTCCTATGCTTCCTTTGAGGATTTTTATCATCTCATGCCTTAAATTTAAGTCTTTTATCCATCCTGAATCAATTTTTGTGAGTGGAGAAAGGTGCGTGTCTAGTTTCAGTCTTTTATATGTGGATATCCAGTTCTCCCAGCACCATTTATTGAATAGAGTCTTTTCCCCAAGGTATGTTCTTATTTGGTTTATCTAAGATTAGGTGGTTTGTACATTGCTGGTTTCATTTCCTCGTTTTCTGTTTGATTCCAAATGTCAATGTCTCTATTTTTGTGCCAGTACCATGCTGTCCTGACCACTGTGGCCTTGTAGTACAGCCTAAAATCTGATATGGTGATACCCCAGCTTTGTTTTTATTACTAAGAACTGCCTTAGCTATACAGGGTATTTTCTGGTTCCATACAAAATGTAGAATCATTTTTTCCAAGTCTTGAAAATAGGATGTTGGCATTTTAATAGGGATGGCACTGAATTGGTAGATTGCTCTGGGAAGTATAGATATTTTAACAATGTTGATTCTTCCCAACCCTGAGCATGGTATGTTCTTCCATTTGTTGAAATCCTCTGCTATTTCCTTTCTTAGGGTTTCATAATTTTCTTCATAGAGGTCCTTTACCTCTTTTGTTAGGCATATTTTCTTTGGGGCTATGGCTATTAACCTCTCATCTTGGCTATTGGCATATACAAAGGCAACTGATTTATGGACATTGAATTTATACCCTGAGACATTACTATATTTTTTGATGACTTCCAAGGGTCTTGTGGTTGAGGTTTTAGGGTTCTCTAAGTATAAGATCATATCATCAGCAAAAAGGGAAAGTTTGACTTCCTCTGTTCTCATTTGTATGCCCTTTATTTTCTTGTCTTGCCTAATTGTATTGGCTAGAATTTCCAACACTATTTTGAATAGTAATGGTGACAGAGGAAAACCTTGTCTGGTTCCAGTTCTAAGTGGAAAACCTTTCAGTTTTGCTCCATTCAGTAAAATATTAGCCGTGGGTTTCTCATAGATAGCTTTGATCAGTTTAAGAAATGTGCCACCTATGCCTATACTCCTCTGTTTTAATTAGAATAGGAGGCTGGATTTTATTGAATACTTTTTCTGCATCTATTGAGAAGATCATATAGTCTTTGATTTTGCTTCTGTTAATACGGTGAGTAACACTTATGGACTTGTGTATATTAAACCAGCCTTACATCCCTGGGATAAAATCTATTTGATTGTGATGTATGACTTTTTTGATGATAAGCTGTAATCTTTTGGCTAGGATTTTGCTGAGAATTTTTGCATCTATATTCATTAGTGAAATTGGTCTGAAATTCTCCTTTTTAATTGGGTCTTTCCTGGTTTTGGTATCAGGATGATGTTTGCTTCATAGAACATGTTGGGGAAGATTCCTTCCTCCTTAAGAATATATTAAATCTTTGGGCAGAAGAAGTTGAACCACTTTGCTATACTCTCTGAGCCAATAAGGGGGAAAATGTTCTAATTAAACTGATTAAAGGCATAGGGATCTCTGTGCTCTGAAGGGATTCCATGCAAAGGAACTAAGGAAAAGATCATAACTTCTCTCACTCTCAGTTAGGTACAATTAGCTACCTGTAACTTTTGCCTTAAGAAAGACCTTCTAAATTAAGACAGTGGTATAGTGAGAAAGAACTTGACTTTTGAGCCTAGCCAACTTGGATGCAAATCCTAGTTCTACTATGTAACTTCAGACAATTTATGTGACCTCTCTGAGTCTCAGTTGCTTCATCTAAATACAGGTAAGAATGCCTCATTACAGAAGATTAAAGGGGCATGTGAGACATTGTACATATAGTACCTACACAATGCTAGTCTTGAAATAGGAACTAAATAAATTATCCTTATTACTAATATATTAACTGCAAACCACACTTATCTCACCTTTTTATGATCATCTGTGGATCCATCTCAGATACATTCACAAATGAAAGAGAAATTTAAGACAGTTTGTAATTTTATAATCCATAACAACTTTATTATGGAAAATCCCTGCCTTCAAACAAAAAAACGGTATCATGACATATGAAGAATATACCAAAACCACAATTGGAGAATAAGTATGAGATTGCAGATATCTGATTTACTTCTTGTCTTTCTCCAACTAGAACAGAAGCTTCATGAGGGCAGGAACTTTGTCTTATTCACCAGGGTATTTCTAAGGATGAGAACCTTTCCCATCATAATCTATACTCAACCCTTTGTTCATAAGTGGGTGGATACTACTCAAGTAGTATACTTAATAACCATGAGAATTTGTAGACAACAGCACAGGACAAACAACCCACATTCTGTCTCAGCCTCCACAAATATTTCTTAGACTTACCCAACTCTCTCTCTCTCTGTATACTCATTTCACATCTAAGAAACCTTGAGGTGACTATTCTGTTTTTTGATGAGCCATATTTGGAATCCTTTATAGAAGGCAGATTGGCAATTTCCAAGGGTAGCACAGCAGGTGATGTCTCCCTCCCAGGGCAAAAGCAATGACTAGCATTTATTAATAATAAATGACTCATTTATTTATTTGAGGTAGGGTCTCCCTCTGTCACTCAGGCTGGAGTACAGTGGCACAATCATAGCTCACTGCAGCCTTGAACTCCTAGTTTCAAGTGATCCTCCTGCCTCTGTCTCCCAAGTAGCTGGCGCTACAGGTGAAAGTCAGTTACCACTCTCAGCTAATTTTAAAAAACTTTTGTAGAAAAGGAGTCTCTCTACATTGCCCAGGCTGGTCTTTAACTCTTGGGCTCAAGTAATCTTCCTGGCTTGGTCTCTTGAAGTGTTGGGATGACAGGCATGAGCCACAGGACCCAGCCAGCATTTGAATCATTAATTAAATGTTTGTTTTTTGTGAGTAGGTCACTATGAATAAGTCTTCCTAAGCTTAATCATGCTGGAGAAATTCCTGATGAAACTAAACTAAGTTCCCAGCTCACTCAAGTTCACCATTTTCCTTACTCCTTTCCTGCTTCTCCAGTAACCCCCCGGTCTCTTTCTCTTAAACACCTCAACTAAATCAGCTGATTTGAGGATAAGTTGTGTCTAATTGATCATAATTGTATCTAGTAATAGGTTAACATCTTTACAGTGTATATTGTGGTTTACAAACCTAATATTTATACAAATTATAGCTTACATTACAGTAAAAATGACCACATGGAAATGATATCAGATTCTAAAGAACATTCCAAGTACAAAACTGAATCTAAGACTAACAGGAAATGTTCTCTAATCTGTAATTTCTTCAAAATATTTGATCTAGGTTCATAATGCCAGAACTTAGCCAATGAAACTAGTATTACCATCATAGCACTGGCCAAAGTTACACCTTTTGGTTACTGAAATAAAAACTATCATGTTCTTCTCTATAGTTTCTGTCACCATTTCCTTCAACACACACTGGGGAGTAATGCTAGATCCTTTTCAAATACTTCCCAGGTATCAGGTAGAAAATTTATTAAAGGCCTCTGTAGGTTCAGAAGGTAGACCAGAAGTATCATGAAAAACGAACATAGATAAAAAATATTTAAATTACTACAGGATTTGAACATGACTTCCTCAGCTATCCTTCAGAGTAATTTTGAACAATGTATAAAACATACACATGTCTTGTTTTATATGTGTCAGGCTACACTAAGGGAGAGAAGAGGGAGGTTTGGTGTCTAATGCACAGGGACTTCAGAGCACTTGTCAATTAGATTGAGGACAATAGATGACATAAAGAAATTTAAATGCTTCAATTCCCAAAGCATCGATACACATGTTTAGAATATAGAGCTTGAAGTGGAAATATTTGTTAAAGTTTAAACTCAAGTGAGAGTATTAGAATTGATAATTTTTTTTGCATACTACACTGTCCAATACCTTCACTGTACAAATGGAAAATCTCTGAGACCCAGAGGCAGGAAATGAATCACTCAGAGTAATTAATGACAAAGTTGCCTAACTTGGAGAAAGCTTAAGGCCTTTTCACTTCTAAATCCCTTTCCAGAGGATTTTACTGAATTTTTCCCTACCTCTTTACCAGCTGGGTGGTTATCACGTATTTTCTTTGGCACTACAATGACTCATCTACTGTACCTAAGATAGAAGTCAATTAATTCATCAAAGTATACATCATCCAGATTGTGAACACTATTATTAATTCTGATGACAACTATTCTCTAAGTATGTCACCATTCTGTTGCAGAGCAGACAGACTGAAAGCAAAAGTGTATTTACTGAGTTACTTCTCTCCCAGCACATGGACCATGTACTGACATTCATCTCATTAATAACAATAAACAGCTTTCACAAAAAGACTTGGCACTATTGACCTAAAAATTAGAAAGAAAAATTAATTGTCATAATCTACAATGTGTTCCTATGTCAATAACTCACTAAAATATAACCATCTCTTTTGAAAGCAAAAAAAAAAAAATTCCTAAGGTATTTACTTCCACTAAAAAAGCCTTTCATTAATTTTCACATGACTTTCATTTTAATAACCACAGTTACTTTTCACAATAAGTGTTAAAGTGGACATGATAAGTCATACCTCCTAAGTCATATCATGAATGCCAATTACACTAATGGTTGCTCAGGATAAAAACTCTGGACTTTCTCTCGTACCAAAGATTGAATGATTTTAATTCTGGGTCTGCTGTAATCAAGTATGTGACTAAAAAAGATTACTCTAGTACCAGTATAGAGATGAGAAGACCAAGTTGGGCATAAACTATGGGAAATACAGCAGGGTCAGAAATATTCCTCAGACACATTAACTGGCAGTTAATAACTAACTGTATGGGAGGTAAAGGAGAGGAAGAATCTGTGATGTCCACATACCCAGCATTGGGCTAAGTAAAAAAGAAGCTCAAAATGAAAAGAGATTCAGGTAAATAGTTTTTATTCATGACAGAATAATGGTTATTCATGGTAGAGTGTGTGAAATGTCACATATGGGAAACAAAAAGGGGAATAAAATCACATTTGAAAATAGAAATAACAAAATTGTGATGGTTAATTTAGTGTGTCCATTTGACTGGGCCACAGGTTGTCCAGAAACTTGGCCAAACATCTTTCTGGGTGTATCTATAGCAATGATTTTCAAGTGGCGTGCTGTGGCACATGGGTGTGCTGTAAGAAGGTCTTAGGTGTGCCATGAAAACTTTTAAAGATACTTAATTATTTTTAAAAGCACTTCAGAGCACAGTATATATATTCTTTTCTTTTCACTTCTTTATTTGATCAACATAATTTAAGTGTGCCAGGAAAGTTTAACTATAGTTTCAAACGTGCCTTGAGATAAAGAAGGTTGAAAAACACTGGTCTATGTGGTGTTTCTGGATGAGATCTGCTAAAGGCCTCTGTATGTTCAGAAGGTTTACAGATGAGATTTACATTCAAATCAAGAGACTGGAGAAGGGTAGAAACTCACCCAATCAGTTGAAAGCCTGAAAAGACTAAAGGGCTGAGAAAAAGGAAATTCCTACTATCTGATTGCTTTAAGTTGAAACATTGGCCTTTTGAGCCTTCAGACACAAACTGGAAACATCAGTTCTTCTTGGGATTTGAGCCTACCAGCCTGTCACTGGAACTAACAACATCAGCATTTATGTGGTACTCAGGCCTTCAGACTTGGTCTCTAGTTTGGAGATTGCAAATCTTGAAACTTCTTAGCCTCCATAATCATGTGAGTCAATTCCTTATGATAAATTCTCTCTCTCTTTTTGTATACATATGTGTATATTTATATACACATGCACATACAGACATATGCAGAATAGACATAAAGCATATATATGTTTTTATATATGATTACATAATTGCATATGTTACCTTATATATTACACATATATAATATAATATTGTTATACTATGTATTAATTACCTATTGGTTATGTTTATCTGGACAACCATTAGTAATACAGAAATGAGGAATAAAGAAGATAATATGTCAAGTTTGCTAAGCCTTAAAGAAGGAGAGAAAATTAGATGAGTGGGGAATATTTTTCAAAAGACAGATAACCTCACACAACTAGAATGCCAGGTCGGATTGGTCAGAATTAAAGGCAAAAGGGTACATTGGAGCTATGCATTGGAAGATTTCTGATATACAGCTAAGGAATTTGGAGTTAATTTAAGAAAAATTAGAATTCAATGCAGGTTATGTAATGGACTTAATAAAATGAAGTTTTAAAAGTATATTAAAATATTTGAAATGTTGATTCTTCCCAGCCATGAGCACAGTGTGTTTTTCCATTTGTTAACATCTTCAGCTATTGCTTTTCTTAGAGTTTTATAGTTCTCTTTATAGAGGTCTTTCATATCCTTTGTTAGGTAAACTCCCAAATATTTCATCTTCTTTGGCACTACCGTGAACAGAATAGAATCTTTGACTGTTTTTTTCAGCTTGACTATGGTTGGCATATGTAAAGGCTACAGATTTATGAGTGTTGATTTTGTAACCTGAGACGCTGCTGTATTCCTTGATCACTCCTAAGAGTTTTGTGGTAGAATCTCTGGTGTTTTCAAGATATACAATCATATCATCTGCAAAGAGTGAAAGTTTGATCTCTTCTGATCTTATATGGATACCCTTGATCGCCTTTTCTTCCCTAATTGCAATGGCTAAGACTTCCATTACAATGTTAAAAAGCAGTGGAGACAATGGGCAACCTTGCCTAGTTCCTAATCTGAGTGGAAATGATTTCAGTTTAACTCCATTAAATACAATATTGGCTATGGGTTTGCTGTAGATGGCCTCTACCAGTTTAAGAAATGTCCCTTCTATACCCATTTTCTTAAGTGTTCTCATCATGAATGGATGCTGGATATTATCAAAAGCTTTTTCTGCATCAATTGAGAGAATCATATGGTCTTTGTTTTTTAATTTGTTTATGTGATGAATTATATTTATAGATTTACATATATATATATTTCTTTTTTTATTAAATCATAGCTGTGTACATTAATGCAATCATGGGATACAAAGTGCTGGTTTTATATACAATTTGAAATATTTTCATCAAACTGGTTAATATAGTCTTCAAGGCATTTTCTTAGTTATTGTGTTCAGACATTTATATTCTGCATTTAGTAAGTTTCACCTATACCCTTCTAAGATGCACCGTAGGTATAGTTCCACCAATTACCCTCCCTCCACCCATCCTCCCCACACCCCTCCCCTCCCTGGACCCTTTCCCCATATTCTTATGCTATAATTGGGTTATAGCTTTTATAAATTAGTTTCATAGTAGGGCTGAGTACATTGGATACTTTTTCTTCCATTCTTGAGATACTTTGCTAAGAAGAATATGTTCCAGCTCCTTCCAAGTAAACACGAAAGAGGTAAAGTCTCCATCTTTCTTTAAGGCTACATAATATTTCATGGTGTACATGCTGGATATTCTCAAAAGTTTTTTCTGCATTAATTGAGAGAATAATATAGTCTTCGTTTTTTAATTTGTTTATGTGCTGAATTATATTTATAGATTTACATATATTGAACCACCCTTGAGACCCTGGGATAAAACCCATTTGGTCATGGTGTAAAATGTCCATACTACCAAAAGCAATATATGATTTTAATGCAATCCCTATTAAAGCTCCATTGTCATACTTTAAAGATCTCGAAAAAATAATGCTTCGTTTTCTATGGAATCAGAAAAAACCTCGAATAGCCAAGATATTACTCAGAAATAAAAACAAAGCAGGAGGAATCATGCTACCAGACCTCAGACTATATTATAAGTTCATAATGATCACAACAGCATGGTACTGGCACAAAAACAGAGAGGTAGATGTATGGAACAGAATAGAGAACCAAGAGATGAACCCAGCTACTTACCGTTATTTGATCTTCGACAAACCAATTAAAAACATTCAGTGGGGAAAAGATTCCCTATTTAACAAATGGTGCTGGGTGAACTGGCTGGCAATCTGTAGAAGACTGAAACTGGACCCACACCTCTCACTGGATTAAAGATTTAAACTTAAGACATGAAACTATAAAAATATGAGAAGAAAGTGCAGGGAAAACTCTTGAAGGAATCGGCCTAGGTGAATATTTTATGAAGAGGACCCCCCCAGGCAATTGATTGAGTACTAAAAATACACTATTGGGACCTGATCAAATTAAAAAGCTTCTGCACAGCCAAGAACACAGTAAGTAAAGCAAGCAGACAGCCCACAGAATGGGAGAAGATATTTGAAGGCTATGTCTCCGACAGGTTTAATAACCAGAATCCACAGAGAACTCAAATGTTTAGCAAGAAAAGAACAAGTGATTCCATCTCGGGGCGGGCAAGGGAGTTGAAGAGAGCCTTCTCTGAAGATGACAAGTACATGGCCTATAAACACATGAAAAAATGCTCATCATCCTTAATCATCAGAGAAATGCAAATCAAAACTACTTTGAGATATCATCTAACTCCACATCACACAATCCCAAAACCAGAGATGTTGGTGTGGATGTGAAGAAAAGGGAACACTTCTACATTGCTGGTGGAAATGCAAACTAATACCCTCCTTTTGGAAAGATGTTTGGAGAACACTTAGAGATCTAAAAATAGAACTGCCATTTGATCCTACAATTCCTCTACTAGGTATATATCTGGAAGACCAAAAATCACATTTTAACCAAGATATATGTACCAGAATGTTTATTGCAGCCCAATTCATAAATTCTAAATCATGGAAGAAGCCCAAGTGCCCATCAACCCACGAATAGGTTAATAAATTGTGGTATATGTACAACATGGAATATTATGTAGCCTTAAAGAAAGATGGAGACTTTACCTCTTACACGTTTACATGGATGGAGCTGGAACATATTCTTCTTAGCAAAGTATCTCAAGAATAGAAGAAAAAGTATCCAATGTACTCAGTCTTCCTATGAAATAAACTTATAGCTTTCTTATGAAAGCTATAACCCAATTATAGCCCAAGAAGAAGGGGAAAAGGGAGAGGGTGGATGATGGGTAGAGGGAGGGTAATCAGTGGGACCCCATCTATGGTGCATCTTACAAGGGTACATGTGAAATTTACTAGGTATGGAATATAAGTGTCTTAACACAATAACTAAGAAAATGCCATGAAGGCTAAGTTAATCAGTTTGATGAAAACATTTCAAACTGTATATAAAACAACACATTGTACTCCATGATTGCATTAATGTTCACAGCTATGATTTAATTAAAAAAATAAAATATTTCAAATGTTTTAAAGAACACAAACATCGTTTTCCTCTCTATTTAAAAAAAAGCCAAAATTTCTCCACCTATTTTAGCTGTCTTTCTCTGGAATGCATGTAATTATAATGTTTAGAGAGTCACTTAGGTCAGGAGCCCTAAAAACCAAGAAGAGATTGTACCTACCATATCAAATAAAAATACAACAGATAAAGTTCTAGAACTTCTGTTTCTAGTCATGGGTAAGTAACTAGGATTGGACTCATGCTTCTGCCATTAGAAATTATAAAAATGGGCAAAAAAATAGAAACTCATTAAGAAACTGTTTCCAGACATTGATTTAACAAATAGTGCAGAACTGTGACCCTTGAGAGAAAGGGAGAACGTGAAAAAGGGAGCTCGTAAATCTTGTTCAAATAAACCATTCAGTGATTTCCTGAAAACTATTTAGTTTAAAAGCAGATACACAGCTCCTTAATTTTATCAAATTATACTAAAATAAAAAAGTGCTTAGTGCAATGTAACCCTGGGTCAGCCAGTGAGGCTTCCCATCTACTTTAATGGGCTTGGAGCAGTGTTTTCCACAGCACACTTGAACCTACAGTCAAACTTTTGTGACACACTTAAAAATATATTGACCAATGTAAACATGAAAGGATGGCCGGAACATATTCTCCTTAGAAAAGTATCTCAAGAATGGAAGAAAAAGTATCCACTTCTCTGTCACTTAACAGGATTTTTACTTTCTTTTCCAGTACTGGGCCCTGGTTCAAGCTCCTATCCACAGGGGGCCACGAGTCTTTGAGAGGAACAGGGG
>CAUYON010159595.1:0-43004 GCA_963573935.1 Arctocebus calabarensis | reverse complement strand
TATTTATCTTTGTTCATTCTTTACATGGTTTTTGTTTCTAGTCCTTATCTTAAACATTGTTATTGTTATTAAATTTTAAGCCTTTTAAATTCTGTGAAGGCAAAAAGTGGAAACCTAATTAACACATGTATATGTAAAAATAAAACAAAAAAGAAAAGTAGTATTAAAGGTGTGAAAGCTATTGACCTAGAACAGCTCTGTATTTTATAACATGTAAACTATCCCCTAATGTAGCAATAAAGTTTCCTATGGGTCATCTATGTCCCACCTCATCAGAGGCATTATGAAAGATGTAAAATGTGTGAGTATATTCCCCTTACAGTAGGGGAGGCAACGTATACAGATGGACCATTGGTACAAGGTTAAAGGATCAAGTGCTGAATGGTATGAGGCAGAGAGGCTGTTAGAGATTTTACAGCATTCTTGAGAACCCATTATGGATAAAAATCTAAGAGGGAACCTGGAATCCTGTTGTATTTTAGAACTGGGTCCTGTACTGTATTTGCTTGTCTGCCTTTCATAAAGTAGTATGGTAGATGGCTGGGTATGGTGGCTCACTCCTACAATTCTAGCACTCTGGGAGCCCAAGGCCGGTGGACTGCCTGAACTCAGGAGTTTGAGACCAACTTGAGCTAGAGTGAAACCCCATCTCTAAAAATAGCCAGGCATTGTGGCAGGCACCAGTAGTCCCAATTACTTTAGAGGCTGAGGTAAGAGGATGACTTGAGCCCAAGAGTTTGAGGTTGCTGTGAGCTATGATGTCATAGCACTCTACCAGGGGCAAGAAAGTGAGACTGCCTCAAAATAAATAAATAAATAATAAATTAAAAAACAATAAAGTAGTATGGTAAAGTAGTAACATAAATATTATACTGGCTTTGAATTGCATTGACAGTTCATAAGGTACCATTTTTTATAATTCCGGTTACTATTTTTCTGGATGTTAAAACATGGGAACGAAGAGAGAAAAATTTAATCGTATCTGTTTTTTGCTTACTTTGCATGATTGCATTTTAAATTTTCTTTCAGACGTTGGCAGCATGTGCAGACTGAGCCATGGCAAGTGCTAGAGATTCTATGTGTGGATTAGTGAGAGCTATAAAGAAATCATCGAGGACATGCTGCCTCTTGTCAATGTTTACTGTATGACACTGAGATTAATTTTATTTTAATTAGGATCAGCACTGGAGCCTCAATTTCTTTAACGAATACCAGGTTAAATCCTTGACTTAGTCCACAGCTGTGAGCGAGTGTCATTTTTTGGTAATATTTGCATATTTCAGATGTCAGACTTCCTTTCTGTAAGAGGAATTTTTCATTTTGTTTCATGTTTAGAAAATTTAACTTGTTGGCTCTGTCAAAGACTGAACAGAAATAACATTTATGATCGTTATTCCTTCTGTTGGGTGGACCCGTGTGACTTAGGGTTGAACTTCCCAACATCCAACAAATGTGATTTATTCTTAAGACAAACATTAGGTGATTTCTTTAGTTAGGTCAAACTCAACACATCTGAATTGTGTCCCTCCCCCACTTCAAATCTATACATTGACGTCCCAACTCTGGTACCTCACAATGTGGCTGCATTAGAAAATAGGGCCTTTAAAAAGGGTATTAAATTAAAATGAGGCCATTAGTGTGGAGCCTGATTCCATCTGACTGGTGTCCTTTTAAGAAGAGGAAATTTGGATGCACAGAATGGCACCGGGGTGAGCACATGCCCCGAGGAAAGCCCGTGTGAGTGAACAGGCTGCCATCTGCCAGCCAAGGAGAGAGGCCTGGAGAAGCCAACCCTGCCTCTGTGTTGATCTTAGACTTCTGGCCTCCAGACCTGTGAGAAAACAGAATTCTGTTGTTTAAATCACCCCATCCGTGGTATTTTGCTATGGCTGCCCCAGCAAACTAACATGACCAAATATTATTCCCCCTCTAACCCATTTATTCCACAGCAGAGGCATTTATGGCTCCCTAAATATTCATCTGATTCCCTCTGAAGCCCTGTCCACCTGCAGTTAGGTGGAGCTATGTGCTGGTTCTGGTCTATGGGCTTTGGGCAGATGTGACATGAATCAATCTTGTCAGAGACCCTCCAGTGATCTTTTCCTCTGTCACAGTGACCAAGGATGCTACTAGTTCCAGAGGTGTAGCTCCAAGATGGTAGGCACTCTATCAGCCTGGGTCCTTGAGAGACTGGGTAGAGCAAAACCTGCCATTGATCAGGGTTGGCCATGTGCCATATAGGACAAATGGTCCTTTACTGTATTATCCCTGGGACTGGGGGCTTTAATTTCTTTCTTCAGCTTTGTTCATCATGACTACTACCATCTGCATCCTCTTAGTTCTCCTGGGAGTGGAAACTTAGCCATAATTTGGACTCCTCCCACTGGCTGGTCATTAGTCCTTTCCATTCTATCTTGTAACATTCCACAGGTTCGTCCCTACTTCGCATTCACAGAGCTGCCATTGTCATCGCCCTAAACTAATGATGAGAACAGGGATGACGACGAGAATTGGCTAGTGTTCCAGGCACTGTTCTTTATATACATGAAGCCATTTCATCTCATAACCTTACAAGGGAGGTGATATTATCATCCCTCTTTTCAGATGAAGACATTGAACTACCGAGAGTTTAAGTTACTTGTTCAAGTTCACACAGATGCTAAGTGGCAGAGCTGGGATCTGAGCCTCGGTGATATGGTTTTCGTTGCTTAGAAGTAAATTCACTTATTAACAAACCCTCATGCTCTGATTCCACTGTCCCTTCGCCAGCCTGTTCTCCCATCAGGGACAACCTTCTAGCCCTGATTACTTCTAACCCTTCACTCTAGTCAGAGTTCAGGTGGCCCGCTTTTGCCAACCTCTGTCTCAATACCCAAGATCTTCCCTTAGAATTGCTCTTTTTCCTATTATCTCTCTCCCTTGGCCCTTCCCTTTAGCTTCCTATGCATCCTGCCACACCCCACGCAGTGACTGCCTCTTCTAGGAAGGCTTTTTGGGGTCATCCTCATTTGGGGGCACTCCCATCATCCCTTGCTGGTGCTTCCCTGTGGCCACTCATTCACTTACTATGCCTATCTCTTGCCCTAAAGTCTAAGCTCCCTGAGCCCTGGGGCCATGTTTCTTTGTTGGATCTCTCTGCAAGGAATGAACACACAATTGTTGGGCTACACCCATTGACTGTTTTTAATTAAAAGGAAAGTTTCCTCCAATGTCTTGCTACTTGACAGAGGTTAATAACTTTACCCCTTCTCAGTAGGACCAGCATGGCTTAGAACTCCAGTCACACTGTGTGAAAGTGACTTTGCTAGTATTGGAACACTTTTCTCTTCATCCTATCTGCCCTCACGTCTCTGAGTTTCATGCTAGCCCTCCTCCTCCGTGTGATGTTAGCAAATTGCTTCTTTAGGTTAGAACTGAATTTCACTGAATTTCAATTATTTCTTAGCTTTGACTTATTGATTTAGAGCAGCCTTTTATCCTGGTCACATTTTCAAGCATGTGGTAATACATGTTCTAGTGAGTTGAAAGAAAAGAGAAGATTGGTATTTCTGCCTCTCGTTACCCCTGCAGGTCTCACCTTTGAGCATTTCAAGAAGCTTTGGTTGCAGGAGTGGACAGAAAGCAAAAAAGAAAGTGGTGCTCAGTGACTTCTGCTATAAGTATTCTGGTTCAAATGCAGGATGAAGGAATGGAGATGTGAACAGAATTGCATTTTCTGCAAATAGTAGTTGATCATTCTCCTTAGGGAGGCACTCTTGCTAATTGTGTTCTCACACGGGCGTGCGTTTTCCATGGTGTGATGGTCCTTCTCCAGTGACACACTCCAGTGATCTTCACCTCCTGGTCCCATGATTTTATGTCATCCTCTCCCACAGCAAATGGACCAATCCTGCATGAGTGCTGGGATTCCCCAGAAGTGAGAAGCTAGTTCGCAACCAGATTATAAAAGCCATGGCTCCCAGCTGTATGGGCGGAGGCACCCGGCGTGGGAAGACCCAGGTGAGCCCATGTGAGGAGAGGTCTGTGTGGCAGTGAGTTGATGGCAGCAGCCAGCACTGACTTGCCAGGTGTGTCAGTGAACCCTCTGGGAAGCAGACCCTCCAGCCCCAGGGAAGCCTTCAGATAACTGTGGCCACAGCTGACAGTCATTCTTGAGAGACGCGGGGTGGGGTCAGCCTAACCAAATGCCTGATCTACAGAAGCTATGCGAGATGTAAGTGTCTGTCTTTGTTTTAAACCACTGAGTTTTGCTGTGCAGCAATAAATATTAACAGCTAATATACAAGACACATACAGTTAGATTTTACTGGTTCCTTGTTAAATCCATAGCTTTGTGTTTTCTACAATACTTTTGTAGAAATGTTCTACAAAAAGTTCTACACTATTTTTGACAACATATAGAGTAGGACTCTGTGTGGTAGAAGTTAAAATCATCAGTGTAAAGGAAAATCGCCACGGTTTGTGCAGGTTCTCAGCACAGAGAGCTGCCTCGGTTTCCTGCTTCAGTTATGCCTGGACCCCTGGAACTGCCCTGAGACCTATGCCCCTTCACTACTCCACT
Organism: Arctocebus calabarensis; assembly: GCA_963573935.1. Classification (NCBI taxonomy): domain Eukaryota; kingdom Metazoa; phylum Chordata; class Mammalia; order Primates; family Lorisidae; genus Arctocebus; species Arctocebus calabarensis. The sequence continues at coordinate 38,443 of CAUYON010159595.1, read as the reverse complement.
TCCTCTCTCAGTCACCCCAGGACAGCAGGTCCCAGGACTCTCGTCAGGACTCAGAGGCACCCACCAATCCCCAGGTCAGCGGGGCCCTCGTGCTTCTTACGTCTACCACCACGGGGCCTGACTGCTCTGGTGGGAAGGCTGAGCGTTTGAAGTGCCTTGTAAAATACGTTCATCAATCCCTGAAGGAGAGAAAACATGCACGGAATGGGTGCAAAGTCACCAAAGGGGCCAAATCTCACTTTAGAGGTTTCGGGACCTGCCAACTGAAACTGAGAGCTGACTCAGTGAAGTCTGCACTCCATGGGGGGCTGCTAGTCAGGCTCAAACAGCTCCAGGCACAGGCCAACCCACATGAGGGGCCTCCTTGGTGCCTGTCACCTGAATGTGCAGGTGACATCACCGAAGCTGACTTGCGTGAGGGGCAGCCTCAGGCGCTGACTTAGCAGGGTGTGTCTTTAACAAGCACACCTGGAGAAGCCACAGCTAGAATTAAGTCATGGGCTGCTTTTCTCTGGCCTTAAAAAAGGAGGCCTTGAGGGCGGCGCCTGTGGCTCAAAGGAGTAAGACGCTGGCCCCATATGCCAGAGGTGGTGGGTTCAAACCCAGCCCCCGTCAAAATCTGCAAAAAGAAAAGGAGGCCTTGTCTACACTGTCTGTTTCAAAAGGTGCCTCTGCCCCGGGGCTGTCTGCCTCACCTGGCTGAGACACCCTTCCTCTCCCTGCTCCCCCTGGCTTCCAGGTCTGCACTTTTACATACTGTCGCAATTGTGCATAATTAGTACAATTGACCTTTACAATTCTAAATAGCACATTTAGAGCTACCTTAGTTAATTAGTGGAAGTTCTGCATTGCATTGTAGGCAAGAAGTAGGCAGAACATCATGTGAACAACTAGAAGGATTAATTCTTTTACTTTTAGTTAAAAAAATGTAAACAGGCTCGGCGCCTGTGGCTCAACGGGCTAAGGCGCCAGCCACGTACACCTGAGCTGGCGGGTTCGAATCCAGCCCTCGGGCCCGCCAAACAACAATGATGGCTGCAACCAAAAAAATGGCCGGGCGTTGTGGCGGGCGCCTGTAGTCCCAGCTACTTGGGAGACGGAGGCAAGAGACTCGCTTGAGCCCAGGAATTGGAGGTTGCTGTGAGCTATGATGCCACACTCTACCCAGGGCAACAGCTTGAGGCTCTGTCTCAAAAAAAAAAAAAATGTAAACAAATATATGAAGTGTACACAGCAGTCCACCCTTATCTGTGGAGGATATGTTCTAAGCCCCTCGGTGGAGGCCGGAAACCACAGGGAATACTGAACCTGTGCACAGTAAGGGGATAACATCAGTAGCTAATAATAATGTAGAACAATGATAACAATATACTGGGACAAAAGTCTCGCAAATATAATCTCTCTCTGTTCTCTCTCTTTAAGTCTCTTATTGTGTGTAATATTTTTGATCCACGGTTGACTATGGGTCCCTGAAAGCAGGAAAAGTGAAACTGGAGCAGGGGCCACTGTACATCTTTCCTGTAAAATGTTTCTGAACACAAGCTGTCTCGAATGGAAGTATTTGCCACGGATCTATACAACTTACCGTGAAAGACGAAATCTGCATGGTTAATGCATTCAGTGTTTAAAACCACACTGGATTATTTAGGGAAGAAAATATACCTGATTTCCTTTGAATCTGCAAGATACTGGGGTTGCCGAATTTTCACTTGGCTCTTTACACAGATAGATATTTGGAAAGGTATTATTAATAATTCCAGTTATAGGGATATATACACCACCTGTCACTGTCCACCCCAAATCACTTAGGATTTTAATCTACTGACACATTGTATGAACCAATTAAACTTAGTGTCCATTGATGATGGTCTTACGTGGTCTGAAGAACTCCTGGTAACTTACCTGAGCCCTAGGGTCTAAGGGACAACAAGAGGGTTCTGGACCTTTTGAGCCTCCTTGGAAGCTCAGGTCTTCTCCGAGGATCATTGTCAATACCAGGCCTCCCTGGGTGTGGACTTCTTCACCCTAACACTCTGGTCCACGAGGTCTGGGCTGGAGAAACTGCCACCCCAAGCCTGTGGCGGGGGCAGCCACTTGCTCCCCCAGCTCCTGCCCTCCCTTTTCTGGTCCCCCAGGGCTGGCCCAGCAGGACTGACTCCAGGTAACAGAACAGCTCCGGGAAGGAATGGCGTCCGACTCCCTTTGCTATTCATGGTGTCAATCAGGAGCTTTACAAAATTGTCCCTCTCCCCCACTCTGTCCACACCCCAACAAGAGCTATCGTGTTATTGAAACTCCAGAGGGCACTTCCTGGGAACGTGGAATTAATCAAATAGAAACCCACAATGAGAGGTGTGAACAAGTTCTGTAAGTTCTGTATTTGCTTCTCTCAGGGTTTCACAGGCAGCTAATACAGAAAACTCCTGTGGGCAGCCAGCCCGTGGGGCTGCCAGGGCAGGAAGCTGCTTTGTGCTTCTTGCCCTTGGAGAGCCACTGGGGCCTCCCAGCTAGCTGATGAGGAATCACAGCCAAGGAGTACTGTTCTCTAGGGGGGCCCCGAAAGACTGTGACCGGGACCAGTTCTCTGATGGGGCCTGGACATGAAGGGGTAGCCTTGGGCAAGATAGCAAGTGGGTGGGCTTGTCGTCAGTGGTTGCTCCTCCCTGAGGCCTCTCTCCTGCACACCTTTCCCAGGTTCCCTCATCCTCTCCTCTCACCATCCCTGTTCCCCCAGTCGCCCTCCTCTTGCCATTGGCCCCCAACTCCCCAGGGCACTGGGCTTCATCTAAGACCAGCTTCCTGCCAGGCTCAGTGACTCATGCCTATAATCCTAGCACTCTGGGACGTCAGGCAGATGGATTGCTTGAGCTCAGGAGTTTGAGACCAGCCTGAGCAAAAGAGAGACCCCATCTCTACTAAAAGTAGAAAGACTAGCCAGGCATTGTGGCAGGTGCCTGTAGTCCCAGCTACTCTGGAGGCTGAGGCAGAGTGGTTTTGTGGTTCCATATAGATTTATTGTCTTTTCTATTTCTGTGAAAAATGTCATTGGAATTTTAATAGGAATTGCATTGAATCTATGGATCATTTTGGGTAGTGGGGGAATTTTAATAACATTAATTCTTCCATGAACACAGGTTAGCTTCCCATTTATCTGGGACGACTTCAATTTCTTTCATCAGTAGTTTATATTTTTTAGTGAACAGATCTTTTACCTCCTTGGTCAAAGTATTTTTTGATGCTCATATAAATGGGATTGTATTCTTGGATTTTATTTCAGATAGTTTGCTGTTCCCGTATAGAATGTTACTAATTTTTGTATGTTGATTTTGTATCCAGCTACTTCACTGAATTCATTTACTATTTCTAACAGTGAGGACTACAGAGGTGCATGCTGCCACATCTGGCTAATTTTTCTGGGTTTTGTAGAGATGGAGTCTTACTACGTTGCTTAGACTGGTTTCAGCTACTGCCCTCAAGCGATCCTCCCACCTCGGCCTCCCAAAGCGATAGGTAGGATTCAGGTGTGAGCCACTGCATTCAGCCTCCTCACAGTGTTTTAATGTGGGGGAAACATCTTGCCTGGATGTTTGAATCATTCCTTAGGTGCTTTGTCCAGAGCTCCTCCGTGCGGCCCCTTTCCATCAGGGGCCACGACCTGCTTGTGCCTGTGCTTTGTCTCGCCGCCGCTGGTTCTCACGGTGGCGCCACACTTGGTTCCCGGGAAACACTCAGGCTTTCTTGACAAACTCTGGGAGGGCAGCTGCTCCCTCTGCAGCCGCCTTTCTGGGCTCTGTTGGCATAGCAGCCAGCCAGGCTTTGTCACCTTTCCTGACCTCAGTCAGATGTCTGCCCCCTCTCCTGCCAGCCTGTGTTCCCAAGGCTACTGTTGTCACCCATCCCCTCAGGGCTGCCCCCCTTGGGGACGGGTGAGTGGGACTCTCCCGGAACCCTCTGCCCCCACCTCCTCCCACCCTTCACTTGAGAGAGGATTTGGAGCGTTGTGCCACTCTTCCCCCCCACTCCCCCCCACCCCCCACCCCCCCCACCCCCCCCCCCCCGCTTGCTGCAAGTCCTGCGCGGTGGTCTCACACCTGACTTTGGAAGGTGGCGTCTCTTGTCTTCTGGGGCCTCCGTGAAATGTGATTTGAGTCCTGCAACTGAGGCTCACTCTGTGCCAGGCCCCATGTTCATCTGTCTCGTATGGGGCCTATGTGCATTGTCTCCTTAATCCCCAAGTCACCTCTTCCAGACAGGTACGGTTCTTACAGCCATTTCACATATGAGGAGGCTGAGGCCGAGAGGATTTCACAGCTTGCCCGGAGAAACCAGCTACAAAGCAAGGGAGCTCAGATTCCAATCAGGTTTGTCTGACTCAAGTTTAACATGGATTACCGCAATTGTTAAGAGTTTTGTCTGTCAGTTTTTTTATTTGTCCAGAAAAGCCCTGAAAACAGAACTTTAAAATACTAACTAAAAGGCCTCCTATGGCCTACAGAGGGTGCTAAAAAAATGTGCACACATTTTAAGCAAAGAAAAAACTGTATTAAAACAGTAATACTCAATATACCGATAGTAAAAGATGGACACAAGTCACTTTTGAGCACCTCTTATAATTGTATATTGTTCAAAACAGTGCCTCTTCCTGGGCAGTGGGGAGTAAGGTTCGGGGTCTCTCCATAATCTCATAACTTATTACAGAGACTGCTGCTGGCTCACGGAAACCTGTGTCCTCCAATTCTCTCTGGGCACACAGTTGAACTGTTTCCCAGGTCCCCTCGCCATTAGGAGTGACCCGTGTGACAGAATTCTACCCAATAAGATGAGAACAGAAGAAGCAAACGCCATTGCCTGGCCTACCCACCCCTATGTTGGCTTGATCTCAACACTTAAGTCTATTTTTAAAATCACTTGACTTTCATTTGAAGAGTTAAGGAAGTTTTTCCACTTGAAAAGTTGCATATGGCAGAGCTTTCATGAGCCTGGCCCTCTTTTTAATGATTAGACGGAGGAGGGCTATTCCTCTAACCAGAATTAATATGTGAGCACGGAGTAAACATCTGTCGTGGTACAGCCATTACATATTTTGGGTCTCTGCCATAGCAGTTAGCGTATTCTAATGAAGGCATGCTGTGTGTGGCGTTGCTGACACAATGTAGGTGTGTGCGGCTTATAGGCCAGATGGAGGGAAGTGCTCCGTAAAATCCAGCCATGGTCTGCTGATGCTACTACTGATTTCCCCCCAAAATAAATGTTTTTCAAATGTTTTCAAATGTTATTCAAAAGTAAATATTGAATCAAGGTTTTTGAATAGCTTTCAGATGTTATTTAATGCTTGCAAAGGGTCAATTAGCTAGCTATAGCCTGGGAGGTATCCTGTGGGCAGTTTAGAGAGGTCATGAAAAATATGATCCACATATTATGTTGACCACATCAGGAAAATGGTCCCCATTAGCAAACTCCCTAAGTCCCATTCTAATTTCTTATGTACACTCAGAAAGTTTACTAAAAACCTCCGGGAGGTCTTGGGGAAGGAAGCCATCAGTCTTGGTCCTGCAAACAGGCCCATGTCTGCTCTCTCCTTGCCTAAGTATTTAACAATTCATTTCAGTTCTGGCCATTCTAACCAAGTCCTGGGTGACATCTGAAAAGCTAGATACTTAAACAAGCAGCACAGCTTTTAAAATAAGCTAAATTAATCTATACAAATGCTTTCTCACTGAGGAAGACAAGCCGGGATTCTAGATTCTTCCCAACGATTTATACCTTGTTCATGGTGTGACTTCGATGGCATCTCTGCACCTGCCTGACACAGGGGTTGGCAGGACTGGGGTGTGAGTGGAGGGTGTGGGGGCAGGGAGAGCTGAGCTTGAGGAAGGAGGCACTGGGAAGAGCCCTCTCTGTCAGTTGTACTTGCACACAGTGGACACTTCAAATACATTTATTGGAGGAACAACTTCTTTTTTTTATTTTTTATTTTTTACTTCAGATTAATATGAGGGTACAAATAACCAAATCATAATATTTGAATTTGTTAGGTAGAGTCCCTCCTGTAGCTATGTCCTGCACCCAAAAGGTGTGCCATATACTCCCACACCTGCCCATTCAGTGGGAGCACCTGAAATCCCCTTCCCTCTCCCCCTCCCTCATTCCCTCTCCCCCCAACTTGAATTGAAATGAGTTTTTCTCCTATGTGGGTGTGAATTAGATCATCTAGTGGCTTCTTATAGTATTGAGTACATAGAATATTTGCTTTTCCATTCTTGTGATACTTTTCTCAGAAGAATGTGTTTCAACTCCATCCAGGTTAATACAAAAGATTAAAAAAAATTTTTTTTATTTCAAAAGTGCTAATAAGTTCAGAGCCACTGTTGAAAGCAATAAGCATTGGAGTGACAAAGAACCACCACTTATAGAACACCACCAGCTAACAACTTAGAGAATATTGTCTTGTATCAATTTAAAACTCTTAATTTATAAAGTGATCATGAGACTGGAAAAGAGTTGATCGTTCTTAACAGAGAACAGAAAGTCTGGTCACTCAACCAGCAAACAAATTTACATTGAAAAAAATAATCCTAGGCTTTAAAATATTTCCAGCAGACAGAAATCTCCTTCCAGTCTTCCAGGGAATTCTCTCTCCTTACTAGGAGATTACATTGAACATGAGGACTGTCTAGTCTAGGAATCCATATACCTTTTCTATAAAGAACCAGGTAGTAAATATTTCAGGCTTTCATGCCACAGAGTCTCAACTCTACCACTGAAGCATGACAACATGTAAATAATGTAAACAAATAAGTATGGCTGTGTTCCAGTGAAACTGTTTACAAAAACAGGAGCTAGCCCACAAACAGCCAGGGAGCCCTAGTTGAGCGACCTCTGGTCCAGCCTATTGGCGGGCCACCCAAGTTCTCACCCATCTTTCAAAAACCTAACTTGATATCAAAAAACTAGAGCACTCACCTTTAAATTTTGAAAATATCCCAAAGCCCCCTTCTGTATTTTCACCTTTCATCTATATAAACAGGATGTGGGTTTTTGTATTCCAATGGCTTTAGACATTTTTATGATATTAAAATTAAATGGTTCCATTAGCTTTTTTCCCCTTCCTTTTTGTTTTAAATGTTATTAAGAGGGAGCACACGTAAGAAAGTGCACAGCCCAGTGATTACCACAAGGGGGTAACCCATATTAATGACCGCCTAAACCAAGCCATAGGATACTGCTATTATCCAGAAGCATCTCCTGACCCTCTCCTAAGCCCTGCCTCTTCCCAAAAGTATCCCTCCTCCTGACTTCCAACATCACAGATTAGTTTTGCCTGAGTTTTAATTTAACCTAAATGAAACTGAACAATAATGTCATTTTGTGCTTGACTTCTTTCGTTCAGTATGTGTATGGTATTCATGTTGATTCCTGTGGTGTAGTTTATTTATGCTGATTGTTACACGACATTTTGTTGTATGAATATTCCACAATTTATTGAGCCATTCTAATGTTGTTGGACTTAGGATTGTTTTTGTTATTTTAGCTATTACAGCCTATGCTGCTGTGAACATCTGTGCCCATCCTTGGAAGTACAAGGGCATGAATTTCTTTAGTGTGTATGCCTATGAATGGAGATCATTGGTGTGAGTATGGTCAACTATGATAAATTCTGCTAAACCAATTTCCACTGCACCGCCCGCGCCCCCCCCCCCCCCCCCCAGCTATATGTGAGAATCTCCTTGGCACTACATTGTTGCTGAAACTTGCATTGTGGATTTTTAAAATTTTAGCCTATCTGATTGATGGCTGTGTGATGGTCTTTCATTATAGTTTTACTTTGCATTTGGATATCCACTTTCTGAATTAGCATATTCAAATATCTTTCCCCACTTTCTTTGGAGTTAATCTGCTTTATCCTTACTAATTTGTGAAAGTTAACTGCATATTCTAAAGATGAACTCCGCATATTGTATACCCGGTCCTTGATATAATCCCTTTTTCAAGAGTGTGCAAATATCTTTTCCCAGCCTTGGCTTGAATTTTTACTCTAAAGATCTTTTAATGAATAAGAGTTCTTAATTTTGTTTGTTTGTTTTGGAGACAGTCTCACTTTGTTGCCTTTTGGTAGAGCGCCATGGGTTTGTAGCTCACAGCAACCTCAAACTCCTGGGCTTGAGCAGGCCTCTTGCCTCAGCCTCCCCAATTGTGAAGACTACAGGTGTATGCCACCATGCCCAGCTAGTTTTTCTATTTGTAATGGAGACAGTGTGTCACTCTTGCTCAGACTGGTTTCAGCCTGAGCTCTAACAATCACCCACATCAGCCTCCCAGAGGGCCAAGACTATAGGTATGAGCTGCTGTGTCTGACTGGGAGTTCTTAATTCTTAATTTTAAAGTACTCCAATTTATCAGTCTTTTTCTTTTTCATGCTGTTTAAGAAGATCATTGTCTAGTCCCCAAACATTAAGTTATTCTCTTCCTTTATCTCTGGAAGCTTTCATATGTAGAGTTATGATCCACCTTGGAGGGGGATGTGAGTATGTTATGCAAGGTGACACTCAGTTTTATACCACCTTCACCACCGCTGTACTTCCACCTTAGGCATAAACCCTGGGACTATCTATACATGGGTCAGTCAGTTCTGGATGCTTTTCTGGTCTGTTAACTCCTCTTATGTCAATTCCACATTGTCTTAGTGATTTCATGTCTGAGTCTTGATAGGTGTCATAGAAAAGGGCTTTCCATTTGTTTTTCCTTCAGGAGTATCTTGGCTATTCTTGACCCTTCGCATATACATGGGTTAACACGAAAGTTTTGAGATAAATAAATATCAAGAAAATTAAAATCTGTGCAAACAGAAACAAATGAAGCCCTCTCAGCAACACTGATAAGCCGAGCAAGTCAAAACTTGGTACAGATGAATCAGAAAAGATACTGTCAGCTATATATTTTGGAAGTGAAATAATAGACTATAACACTGTGTCTCAAAACTTTCATAGTACTTAGATGCTGTCAAGTCAGCTTATCAGTTTCCACTTGGGGGTGGGGAGACTGACTAGAATTTTGATAGGAACTACATTCATTCTTAGGGACAGTTGGCATCTTTACAATTAATGAATGTATTCTATCTTTTTGGGGTAGAGACCTTGCATGTCTCTTGATAGACTGATTCTGTGATATTTTTTAATGATATTGTTTGAATTTTATTTTTATTTTATGCTTATGGCTATTTGTGTTCTAATCTCTGAGGAAAAAAACCTTTGAAGATTTCACCATTAAGAATAATGTTTGCTCTAGGGTTTTTTAATATCTGTATATCAGATTTCTCAGTTATCTGTTACTATCATTGTATAACAAACAATCCCAAAACCTCAATGGCATATATTATTCATTGTTCATGCCTCCAGGGTGGTTGAGTAGACAGCTCTAGTTTGTTTGTTTGTTTGTTTGTTTGTTTTGAGACAGAGTCTCACTATTTCACCCTCAGTAGAGTGCTGTGGTGTCACAGCTCACAGCAACCTCAAACTCTTGGGCTTAAGCGATTCTCTTGCCTCAGCCTTCCAAGTAGCTAGGACTACAGGCACCCTCCATGACGCCTGGCTGTTTGTTTGTTTGTATTTGTCTTTGTTGTTTAGCAGGCCCAGGCCAGGTTCGAACCTGCCTGCCTCAGTGTATATGGCCAGTGCCCTAACCATTGGGCAACGGGAGCCAAGAAAGACAGCTCTAATCTTGACTGGGCTTCATTATATCTCTGGGTTTGGTCAGCTGACTGGCTGATAGTCAATGGCCTCAGTGAGAACAACTGGAGTGACTCAGATTCATTTTATATTTCTTTCTCCCTATAGCAGGCAAATGTGGTGATACTGTCATAGCAGTGGAAAAGATGAGAGATCAAGCTCTGATTTGAAGACTATGTCAGAAATTCAACTGATTTCTATATATTGATCTTACATTATACAACTTTATAAGTTGATGAACTCATTTGTTCTAATAGTGTACACAAGTGTGGATTCTGTAGGATTGTCTACATTCAAGATTATATTGTTGACAAGTAGATAGTTTTACTACCACTTTTCTGATCTTTTATTTTCTCACTTAATTACCCATATTAACAGGTGTGATGAGAGTGAACAGCCTTGATTTGTATGCATTCTTAGGAGAAAAAACTTCTAGTCTTTGACCAGTAAGTGTGGTCCTAACTGCATGTTCTTCATAGAAGAGTGGAATTAAAAATTCCTTTCTATTTTAACCCTTGATTAGGTAAAGGATATTTGTTGAGTACTTTTATCGTGAAAGCTAAGATATTATCAAATGCTTTTTCTTTTAGATAATTATGCAGTTTCTGGTTTCTATTCTTGTGGTTTAATTGGTTTATTTTTCTGTATTGAACCAACCTTACATTTGTGAGTTAAACCTAAACCAATTGGTCATGGTTTATACTGGTTTTTTTCAAGCTACTGGATTCAATATGCTAGTATTTGTTGAGGCTTTTTGAAACTTTATTCATAAGCCATGTTCCTTTGTGTTTTCTGTTGTTCTTTATTTCTGTTATCAAGGTAATACTTGCCTCGTAGAATGAGTGTGGAATTCTTTTTCCTCTATTTCTTAAAGACCAAAACCCATTCTTCTTTAAATATTTAGTAAAATTCACCAGTGAAACAGTCTGGTCCTAGGCTTTTCTTTGTAGGAAGTTATTTGATTACCGATTTAATTTCTTTTTCTTTTCTTTTTTTTTTTATTGTTGGGGATTTGTTGAGGGTACAAAAAACAGGTTACACTGATTGCATTTGTTAGGTAAAGTCCCTCTTACAATCGTGTCTTGCCCCCAAAAGGTATGGTACACACCAAGACCTCACCCTACTCCCTCATTCCCTCCCTCCTTCTTTCTCTCTCTGCTCCCTCCTTCCCCCACCCCCACCATGTCCTTAATTGTCATTAATTGTCCTCTTATCAAAATTGAGTACATGGGATTCATGCTTCTCCATTCTTGAGATGCTTTACTAAGAATAATGTGTTCCACTTCCATCTGTATGGAAAATTTAACAATGTTGATTCTGCCAATGTATGAGAATATTTTTCTATTTGTTTACATCTTCTAAATTTACTTCCTCAAAAATACATTGTTCTTTCTGTAGAGGTCTTTTATCTCCTTGGTTAAATATATTTCTAGGAATTTTATTTTTCTTTTTTTGTTGCTGTTGTGCAGGGTCCTGAGTCTTTGATTTGGTGTGCAGCTTGCCTGTTCTTGGTGTATATGAAAGCCACTGATTTGTGTATATTAATTTTGTAACCTGAGACTTTGCAGAACTTATTTATCAATTCCAAGAGTCTCTTGGTTAAATCTTTGGTATTTTCTAGATATAAAATCATATTGTCAGCAAAGAGTGATAGTTTGACTTCTTATTTCCTCATTTGTATACCTTTGACTTCCATCCTTTGTCTGATTGCTCCAGCTAGGACTTCCAGCATTATGTTGCATAGAAGTGGTGATGGTGGACAACCTTGTCTTATTCCAGTTCTAAGTGGGAATGCTTTCAATTTTTCACTGTTCAATATGATGTTGGCTGTGGTTTTATTGTGTATAGCTTTTATAATTTTGAGGTAAATTATATCTAAGCCAATTTTGTTAAGTGCTGTTATTATAATTATTCTGAATTTTGTTAAATGCTTTTTCTTCATCTGTTGAGAGGATCATACAGTCTTTGTTTTTACTTCTATTTTGTGGTGAATTAAATTTATAGACTTGCATGTGTTGAACAATTCTTGCATCTCTGGGATGAAGTTCACTTGGTCATGGTGAATTATTTTTTTGATGTGCAGCTGAATTTGGTTTGCTAGGATTTTAATGATAATGTTTATGGCTATTTCATAAAGAATATTGGTTTGTAGTTCCTTTGTTAAGCCCTTTCCTGGCTTTGGTATCAAGGTGATATTGGCTTCATTAAAAATACTGGGGAAGATTTCTTCCTTCTTAATATTATACAATAATTTCTGCAGGATAGGTACCAGATTTTGTAGGTTCGGTAAAATGTGGATGTAAAATCATCTGGTCTGCAACTTTTTTTGTTGGAAGATTTTTTTATTGCTGCTTGGATTTCAGTACTTGATATTGTTCTATTCAGGAAATCTATTTCTTCTTGACTGAACCTAGGAAGGCTGTGTGTTTCTAGGAATTTTTCCATTTCCTCCAAGTTCCAAGTTTATGTGCATACAGTTTTTTTGTTTGTTTGCTCTTTTTTTTGAGATAGAGTCTCACTTTGTCACCCTCAGTAGAGTGCTGTGGTGTCGCAGCTGACAGCAACCTCCAGATCTTGGGCTTAGGCAATTCTCTTGCCTCAGCCTCCCAAGTAGCTGTGACTAAAGGCACCTGCCACAACGCTTGGCTATTTTTTATTGCCGTTTGGCCGGGGCTGGGTGTGGGCCTGCCACCCTTGGTATATGGGGCTGGTCCCCTACTCAGTCACAGGTACCACACTATTTGCATAGAGTTTTTATAGTATTCAGAGATGATATTTTGTATTTCCATGGTATTGGTTATGATTTTTTTTTTTAATTTTTGATTGGGCTAATATTATTAGAGCTCTTGATCTTCTGCTTCTGGTTAATCAAGCAAGTAGTCTGCCAATGTGGTTTATATTATCAAAAAACTAATTTTTCATTCCATTAATCTTTTATATAATTCTTGTGTTATCATTTTCATTTAGTTATGCTCTGATCTTTGTTATTTCTCTTCCCCTGCTTTGTTTGGGATTGGTTTGTTCTTACTTTTCAACTTCCTTGAGATGATTCATTAGATTGTTGATTTGTGATCTTCTGTCTTTGGGTATAGGCATTTATGGTTATGAACTTTCCTGTCAGGAAGGCTTTAGCTGAATCTCACAGATTTTGATAATTTGTGTCCCTTTTACATTTAGTTCAAAGAATCTTTTGTTTTTCACCTTAATATCCTCCTTGACCTAACTGTCATTCAGCAGTTGGTTATTTAGTTTCCATGACTTCGTGTAGATCAGTGTTTCCATTGGAGTTGATTTCTAATTTTATTCTATTGTGTTCTAGAAGATTCATGGTATAATTTCTATGCTTTTAAAATTTGTTGAGACATGTTTCATGGCCTAGGATGTGACCAGTCTTAGAGAATGTTCCATGAGCTGATGAAAACAACATATATTTGGTGGTTTGGGGGTAGAATGTTCTATAAATGTTTGTTAGGCCCATTTGTTCTAGAGTTCTATTTAAGGCCATTGTTTTATTGTTTATTTTCTATTTGGAGGTTCTGTCCTGTTATGTTAGAGGGGTGTTGAAATCCCTGATAATTAAGGTGTGACTGTTTATTATTTTGTTTAGATCTAGTAGGATTTGCTTTATGAATCTGGGTGCATCTGTGTTAGGTGCATAAACAGAGTTGTTATATCTTCTTGTTAAATTGTTCCTGTTTGTTTTCCTTTACTTTTATTGATTTGAAGTCTGTGTTAGCTTATATAAGAACTATTACAAAAGTTTTCTTTTGGTTTCCATTTGCATGAAGTATTATTTTCTATTCCTCACCTTGTGAGTTAGATGTGTTTTCTGGAGACAGCAATTTGTTGGCTTGTACTTTTTTATCCATTCAGCTGTCCTGTGTCTCTTGAGTGGAGAGTTCAAACCATTTACATTTATTGAAAGAACTGATAAGTGGGGTAGATTTTTGTTCTTCCCATTAAATAGAACTTTATGGCTTTGTTTTACCTCTTGTGGTGACTGTGCTCTGACTTTTAGTTTTGGGGATTTTTTCCACAGGTAGGTATCTACAGTGTTAATGTATGTATAGTGCAGGTCTGGTCTGGACTAGGTGAATTCCTTCAGCATTTGTGTGTCTGAAAAGACTTAATTTTTCCATCAAATGTGAAACTTAGTTTTACAGGACATATTATAGATTGGTGGTATTTTTTGTTTAAGAAAGCTGAAGATGGGGGCCCACTCCATCTGGCTTATAAGGTTTCCACTGAGAAGTCTTCTGTTACCCTGATGGGTTGCTTATATCTAACTGCTTGTAGAATTTTCTCTTGTACTTTCACTTTGCCCAGGTTGAATAGTCTATTTTGAAGATGTCTTATTTGCTGTGAATCTTCCCAGCATTCAGTGACCATCTTGTATCTGGATAACTGGCTCTCTGTTAATACTTGGGAAGTTTTCCACAGTAATTCTCTCAAATAGATTTTTCTTTGTTTTTTTATTAATTTTTTTTGGCCAGGGCTGGGCTCAAACCTGCCACCTCCAGCATATGGGGCCAGCACCCTACCCCTTTGAGCCACAGGTGCGCCTTTTTTTTTTTTTTTTTTTTTTTTTAAGAGACAGAGTCTCACTTTGTCACCCTTGGTAGAGTGCTGTAGCGTCACAGCTCACAGAACTTCCAGCTCTTGGGCCTAGGTGATTCTCTTGCCTCAGCCTCCTGAGTAGCTGGGACTATAGGTGCCTGCTACAATGCCTGGCTATTTTTTTTGTTGCAGTTTGGCTGGAGCCAGGTTTGAACCCGCCATCCTTGGTACATGGAGCCAGTGCCCTACTCACTGAGCCACAGGTGCCTCCCTCAAATAGATTTTTTTTTTTAGAGACAGAGTCTCACTTTATCATCCATGGTAGAGTGCCATGGTGTCACAGCTCACAGCAACCTCCAACTCCTGGGCTTAGGTGATTCTCTTGCCTCAGCTTCCCAAGTAGCTGGGACTATAGGCGACTACCACAATACCTGGCTATTTTTTTGTTGCAATTTGGCTGAGGCTGGGTTCAAACCTACCACCCTCGGTATATGGGGCCAGTGCCCTACCACTGAGCCATAGGCTCTGCCCTCAAATAGATTTTTTAAAAAAGGAAAAAGGGAGAGAGAGAGGGAAGGAAGGAGAGAGGAAAGAAAAGTAAGGAAGAGAGAATGAAGTATGGTGACCTGAACCATAATGAGTTTTTGGAATGGGAGTTCTCTAGAGTGAGGAAGTGTCTGTATGATTTCTTTCCAAGTCCTTGAACCTTCTGGGACCATAAATAGGAGAGACTGTGCACAGGAATGACCCTTTCTTGGTAGCTAATTCTTGAGGATCTTGCAGAAGAGATGTGCTTACAACTTCCCCTTTTCTTTGGCTGGAAGGGCCAGTTGGGTCTGTGGGAAGAGTCCAGGACCTTGAAACTGAGTGGGGATTGGTGATGTGGCCTCTGTGGAATAACAGATGGTAGATGCTCTTCCATGATTCTTTTTGAGGTACACAACATCTGGGCTTGTTGACCATCTGTAATCCAGTCTGCGAGAGAGGAAATGTCTGTGAACAATAAGGTGCAACTTGATAGTTTATTGTTGTGTAACATCATAGAACTGGCTGTGTCTAGGACTGAACTGAGTTACCTCTTTCAGGTGTCAACATCAGAAGTTTGGCTTGTAGATCAGAAGTCTTTTGTTGAGGATAAGAATCTGGGGGTGGGAGGAGGATATGCTGGTAGCCTGTGCTTATGGCCCTTGCCCCTGCATGTTTGGAATAGTTGGAATAAGGCAGTCTGGGGACCCCAGGCCAGGATGGATGCTGGAGCCCCTGGGGCACCTGGAATCAGGAACAGTCAGCCTTTCCCTGGATAAAGAAGTGAATTTCAGCTTTCATTGGAAGGGGAGGGTTAGACTAGGCACTATATATTGATATTCTTCGTCCACCGCATGCAGGCCATCTCATGGCAGCAACTGTTACTTCACTCCTATCTGTTCTTATCCTTGCTTTCCACTGCCCAGCCTTGCTTAGTATTCCCAGTGGGGAGATGAACCCAGCTTTAGGAGTTTTACCTCAGATCTGAATTAAATTGGTGCAGTTATGTGAAGACCAAACAAGCTGTGAGGGCTGTAGAGCATTTCTAGGCTGAGTCTGGTGAAGATAATAGCAATACCTTGAGAGGAAAGGTTTTAAATATTCCTGGGGCCCCCATTTTAGCCATGCTACTTGGCCCCTGAGCAAAAAGACTTTGATAAAATTGGCTCCCTGGTATATGGATTGAAGTCAAATTTGCTTAAAGAATCTGGAGATAATGTTATTTTCTTAGTTTAGTATAAATAGGTTTAAACAAACACCTGTAGAACCCACTGTGACAAGCTTCATGTCCATTAAAGAGCATCTCTTGGACAATCCTATCCCCATGTCTCCAACCCCACCAGCCCGTGCACCTGCTCTTGTCTGATGTCACAGACATGGATCTAGACATGACTTTTAATATTTGGAGGGCTAAAGTCCCCAGTTAAAAAGTATTTTTAAAATGTTGAAGAGTTAAAACTGATAAAATAATTAAGCTATACAAATTTGACTAAGAAAAGGTGAAATTATGTATATGTGAATGTTTACATGGGCTCTTTTTAACCTGATAAGGCCAATATATGGCTCTTTTTAAATAGTTCCTATATGCCTGCATTCTGTATGTTTAAATATTCTACAGCATTTATACAGTTTTTCTACTCACTAATTTCCTAAAAGCCTGGAGGTATTGAGTTTCATGGGTCTGCTGATTTCACAGTTCTTTAAGAAACAGTTTTTTCTTTATGACTTTCAATGCCATGAGAGCCCTGGAAGGACAGCATTAACAGCCTCCCATTCTGTAGTTTTATTCCCCAGAGGGGAAGGACCTGGTCTGTTTTGTCACTTCTTTAGGCTTGACTGGGTGGTGGCAAGAGCTGGGAGTCACAAGAGGTAAAACAAAGCCATAAAGTTCTATTCAATAGGAAGAACAGAAATCTACCCCACTTATATAGTATAAAGAGCAGAGTAGATCATAAATGTCTTATACAATAATTAAGTAAGTAAGGTGAAGGCTGTCTTAGCTCCAAGGCTATGTTGAGCCTTATAGCACCCAACACTTAGAAGTTGAACACAGAAACCTTTGAAGGGTTTTCTTTTTTTGCAGTTTTTGGCTGGGGCTGGTTTTGAACTAGCCACCTCCAGTACATAGGGTTGGCGTTCTACTCCTTGAGCCACAGACGCCGCCCCCTTTGAAGGTTTTAACCAGGAGAAACGTATATAGAATATCAGGGCCATGTTTGTCGACAGCCAATGGTGTATAATCCATGGTTCTAGGCTGATCCCAGCTGGCAACAAGTTTCCCTTTGTGTCCTCCTTTAACAGTCTTTGCCAGGAACACAGAGAGAAGTTTTAGTTTGTATTGGTTAAGATCTAAGGACCAGTTCATGTTTAGGAGATTGAAGTGCATATGGACAGGGTACAGAACCCTCTTCCTACCAGATTCCCAACTGTCTATCTCCACATTTAGGCAACAGAATGCCAGAGGTAGAAACTCAGAGGAATGATTAATGCTGGCAAAAGATGTATATGAATGTAATGTAAAACACTCATGCAGAGGCCTCTTTCGAGGGATGTTTTGTAGTCTGAAGACTGGATCAAAATGCTGGTTTGGAGTATGACTTTGAAATATTATATAATCGTTTTCTGAACCCATTTCCTCATTTGTGTTATGAGGATACCAGTCTCACTTATCTTAAGGGGTGGTTAGGAGAATCAAATGAGAGCATGTGTATAGGCTGGTAAGAGTTAATAGTTACTGACAATTGTGATACATTCTTCGTATAGGATGTTATTTATTGAATCTTATAACTCTTAAAACATCTTTAGACCTGTAAGTCATAATTGGTTCTTTTTCTATTTGTGCAACAAGTGAAATTTGGCATTGGGTTCCTGAACATATAAATGGTTCTTGAAATCACCCAGCTTTATAAAAGATGGCTCAATTTCTCACTTACCCTATCTGTCCCACAGCATGCCATGTAAGAAATGTGTGGTGGTTGGTAATGGAGGAGTTTTGAAGAATAAGACTTTAGGAGAAAAAATCGACTCCTATGATGTAATAATAAGGTAAATGTTTCCTATTTGCCAGTCTAGAATTGTTTCAGAATAATATGATTTCCTACTTTACTACAACCAGGGGAGTTGCGTCAAAGTGTTTATGTACTTGATTATGCAACCTTCTCTTTCAGTTGTTGGCTAAAGGTAAGCCTAAATTTCACTCACTTAGCAAATATTTAAGGTTGCTTCATGTGCCAGGGAGATTTCTAGCCATGGGGCAATAACAGTGGTTAAAAACACTATTCTTATCTGTTACGTTATTCTTATGTTCTAATGAAGGGAAGAAAACAGTAAAAATTTTTTTTTTAACTGTTTTCACTACCAACTCAGCCTCCTCTCTGCACATCAGACGGGCCATCCAGGGCCGAGCTGGGGCACTAGCAGGGTGCCAGCCTGGGCCTCTGCCTCCGCCTAGGCAGCGGCTGAGAAGGGGGCTAGAACGGAGAGAGCTGGGGTTGCAGCACCAGGTAGGCCTGACGTTGTGCAGGAGTGAGCTGGGTCTGAGCCCTCAAGCCCGCTCGGGGTCTGCTGCCATAGCCACCGCCACCGTCTGCACCGCCTCCCAGCCCTGGAAAACAGTAATTTTTAAAATGCCTATAGACAAGAAATGATATGACAGGATCTGATTGAGAGGCTCCTTTAGAATGGCTGACCACTCTAAAGAGACATTAAAGCTAGGCCTAGGTGACCGTACAGTAGCAGCAGTATGAAGATCGTGGAAGAGCAGTCTAGACAGAGAGAATGTTTCTTTCAGGTCCTCAGAGGGATATGATCCTGAGTTTGAGCAGCATAAAAACTAAATCAAAACAAAACAATCCCATGAGGCTG
This sequence comes from Arctocebus calabarensis, assembly GCA_963573935.1. NCBI lineage: Eukaryota > Metazoa > Chordata > Mammalia > Primates > Lorisidae > Arctocebus > Arctocebus calabarensis. The sequence goes on along the minus strand of CAUYON010159595.1, from coordinate 19,772 downwards.
GAGGGTAGTAGGCTGGAGAGTGGTACATTTGGAAGCTGAAGAGATGAGCAAAGAGCAGGCAGTGTAGGGCTTCTTCATAAGCTAGGATTAGAAGCTTGGATTTTAAGCACAAGAGGAAACCTTTGAAGGTTTTAAACCAAGAGAAACATGTGGATCGAATGTCAGGGTGGAAAGGGGGTGGCCAGTTAGGCTGCTGTATTCAGGTAGGAGATGATCGTGGTTTGGAACACAATTGCTATGGGAGAGAGAGAGAGATGAGTGGGCAGACTGGAGATATGCTTTAGATGCAGACTTATCGGGATTTGTTATTATATTAGATATGGGAGAAATGGGAATAAAGGAAACAAAGATACCTCTTACTCTGTTTTCAGCATGGGAGATTGGCTGGAGAGTGGTATCATTTATTGATTTGGGAAAGACTGAGGTAGGAGCAGATTAGAGGAAAAACAAGATTTCTGTATGAACATGTTAGAGTTGAGATACATATTAGGTTTACACTGACAGTTGAACAAACAGGTTAAAATCTTCACAGTGAGCAGCCTATAAGCTGTCTTTAATCCATAGGTTGGTTAAGATTTGCCAAGGAGACACTAAAAGAGAGAAGCAGGCCCAGGATTGAGCCTTAGAGAACTCAACACTTACAAGTTGAGCACAGAAAAAGGAGTGTGTAAAAAGGGATGGAGAAGATCCACCAGTGAGGTAGGAAGAAAATCAAGAGAAAATGTCGAGTGCAAAGTAGTTCATGATATAGGCAGGGATCAGCCGTGTCTCAGTGCCCATTGGATGGGCAACCTGAGAAAAGCAGGCATAATGGCATGATGTGGCAAAAAGTCATCTGGAGTGGGTCAAAGAGGGGATGATGATGAGGAATGGGGAAACCAATACAGTCCACTCCTTTGATAATTTTGCTCTGAAGGGGAATAGAGAAATGACTGGTAGCAGGAGATGGTTATGCAATCAAGGGAGAATTTTTTCTTTTCTTTTGTATAGATAAAGAGATGCTAGAGCATATCAGTAAACCAATGGAAATGAGTAGAAAAAGAGAGCTGAGTGGTAGGGGTCCAGGGCTCCAGAGCACAGTGTGATTAATCTTCTGTAATGGAAAAGAGGGCCAGGATTACGGTTACAACTACCAACCGTTCCCAGGGTACTCAGTACTATTATGGAATCAATATATAATCATCCACACTTTCATATGAAACATAAAAAACACAATTATAGCCCAAGATGAAGGAGGGAAAAGGAGGGTGAGGAGAGGGGAGGGGGGAGGAAAACCGGCAGGACCTCACCTATGGTGCATATTGCAAGGGTACATGTCAAATCTATTAAGAATAGAGTATAAATGTCTTTTTTTTTTTTTTGAGTATAAATGTCTTAACACAATAATAAGTTAAGTGAAGTGAAGGCTACGTTAACCAGTTTGATGTAAGCCTCCAAATTGTATATAAAATTAGCACATTGTACCCCATAAATGCATTAATGTACACAGTTATGATTTAATGAAAAATTGTTAAGAGGAAAAAAGGAAAAGAGTTCCTTAGCTGAAGAAGTGGGAAACCAAGGACCTTTCTATCTCTATTTTCTCAGAGAAAGGTTTTGGTAAGGTCATTATCGGGAGTAAGAGTGTGTGTTAGGAGTAGCTGTGATTAGTCTCTTGAAGAATGGGAGAGCTAGCACACTGGGGAAAGGCATTGGGATGACCTGGCAGTGTTGGCTGTTTTGCTGGGTTATAAGCTGCCTAAGGTTTCTACATAGATAGATCATCTTGTTTTCTGTTTATTATCTATTTGAAGGAAGCTGTCATAATGTACCCACAAAAACAATTTTTAAGTAATCACAGTTTGTCTAAATTTAGTCATTTAGAACCACAGGAAGACCGTGAGAAAACACCATTGGTACAACATTTTGAAAGTCATTTTAAGTGTTACTAAGACTGTCTTGTATTACACAGAGTTAGTGGCAAAGGGTAAAACAGTACTTATCCTCCTAGGGAACACTGTTTTGGAAACAAAGCATTCCTTTTTTTATTGCATGCCTTCATACTGTGTGCATAAATAGTGCATGTCTAACCTTGGCTTTGAGCATACACAAAACCAACCGTAGATCCTTTGTGGTTCTTTAGTTCACTCCAGTCACAGGTATTTATTTGGTTGTGCTTGACTATAATACAGCAATTTTATATTGTTGCTTTATTACAGAGCAGAACAATTTCAATTAGTCTTCAAACCAACTTAAATGTGATTCTTCTTGCCTGTTAGTCATGTGTATACACCTCCATGTCCTACATGACTGTGTGACCTTGGTCAAGTAACTCTAGCTCTGTGGACCTCAGAGCCCTTATTTGGAAATCCAAGTGGGGTTATATAGAGTTGTCTTCCAAGATCTCTATTAAGTCTGGTATTTTGTTGTTCTGTGTTCCCATTTCTTCAGTTTTCTTGGTAGTGAGACTAAATTACCATTCACCCCACACTTAATTTTCAAATACAAATGAATGCTTCTGCCTTTGATCAAATAGCTATTCCCTGAAAAGGAATTATCTCCTTGGCCATTAGATATAAAGGATCTATGAATTGTTTTATGCCTTCAGAGCATAGGATAAATGACCGATGTCTGTCCAACCCTGAAACCTCTGAGAATTGTAATGGAAATCTTGTGTGTTTTATTACCCACAGAATGAATAATGGTCCTGTTTTAGGACACGAAGAGGAAGTTGGAAGAAGGACAACCTTCCGACTTTTTTATCCAGAATCTGTTTTTTCAGATCCCATTCATAATGATCCTAATACAACAGCTATTCTTACTGCTTTTAAGACACATGATTTAAGGTGGTTGCTGGAATTGTTGGTCGGTGACAAAATAGTGAGTAGGCAAAATTGAACTTTCAGATTACCTTGCTTTTTCCTTAAAAATAAAGACAACCATAATGTTCTATTTTATTACTTTATTGCAGAACACAAATGGTTTTTGGAAGAAACCAGCCTTAAACCTGATCTATAACCCTTATCAAATCAGAATACTAGATCCTTTCATTATTAGGACAGCAGCATATGAACTGCTTCATTTTCCAAAAGTGTTTCCCAAAAATCAGGTATGTGTATATGTTGGGAATGTTTCAAAATAAAGCTCTGGCTGAAGTAGGATGGAGGGTCATGGGAACTCTTTGAAACTATATGAGAACCATGGCTCATGGCCACCTCTGACTTAATAAAATCAATTATCTGTGGGTATTTACTGTTAAATGTTTTTTCAGGTTTCAAGGAAAAGAATCTTAAGTGGAGGGGGTTTTCCTGCCTTTATAGGGTCTTCCTGGGATTTCTTTGTGATGTCCAAGTAGGTGACCTCTCCTAACTTCATCTTCAGTGTTCTGCAGCAAGGAGTCTTACTGAGTGGGCTGAAGGGTAGGCTTGTGCTCCCAGGAGCAGGACTGGCTTCAGGACAAGTGCATGGCTTTTTGGTAAAAAGAACTGTTCAAAGCATTTAGATAAAAATATCATAAGAAAGCTAGAGGAAAGGTACAGAAGGACAATAAGGTAGTCCAGAAATATTTCTGCGGACAGAGGAAAATATTTTCAAGTAACGAGGCACTAAATTATCAAGTAATGATAGTTACATTGATATTGAAAGTTCTTGAAACTTCAAATTATTTAATTGAATGAAATCTTATTGACTTTGACTCTAGTAGCCCTGTTTGTCTACATTCCCTAGAAGATAAGCCTTTCTAGACCCCATAGAGCTATTTTTCATTTGAAGCTTGAGTAATTATTTAATGTAATAATACCTCAGCTGAAATGAGGTGTCTCCCTCTTTGTAAATCAGGGAAAATCCAAAAAAATGTATACATTGTGCATCTTTTCTTTACCAAGATAAAAAACGTGATTAAGAAATTCTAGAGTGTTACATTCTTAAAATCAAATACCTTACGATTAAAAAAAAGGAAATTATTCATCTCTTCTCTATAGTAACCCATGTCATCTCCCAATCTTTTCTACCTTTTATGTCCTTCTAGACTATTTCCTATGCATTAATGAACACATACACATACCCTTTTTGTTTGTTCAATATATTTATAATTATACCATAGGTATTGTTCTGTTTTCCTTTCCCCTTCTATTTATTTCCATATTTGCAGACATTTGGAGGTATACAACCTTTTTTCCTCTATAAATAATGTAATAGTATATGAACTTACAGGAGTTTTCTGCACACTTGGTGATTACTATAGGATAGATTCTTGGAAGTGGAATTCTAAAGTCAAAAAGCATACATATTTGACATTTAAACTTGACGTTAGTAATTTCAAGAGTAAAAGAAAGCATCTCAATATGTGTTTGGTGATTTTTCAACTCCTATTTTCCTAAATAAGGTATGAGGAGATGTATCCCTTAAAAAAAGATAATCTCTTTAATTCCAAAAGCATAGGAAAACTATGATCATATTTAGAGATAGTAGAAATAATTGTAACTAAATTATACTAGTCCCCCTAGGACATGGTGTCCTAGAAGCCAGATTAGGACTCTGCTGTATTTCAAGAAAGATCAGCCATGTCAGATGCTATGCAGAGGTGAAACACAAATACTAAACCCTGGTTTGGGGTCATGGAGGTCACATTGGCAATACTGACAAGGAAGAGGAAGAAAGCCTGCTGAATGGAGTTAAAGAGAACATGGGACATGAAGAAGCAGAGACAAAAAGCTTTGCTAGAACAGGGATCAAAGAAATGGAGCAATTATTGGGAGATAACATAGGACCAAGCAAAGTTTGTTTCATTCATTTTTTTTTTTTATTGTTGGGGATTCATTGAGGGTACAAGAAACCATGTTACACTGGATGCATTTGTTGGGAAAAGTCCCTCTTACAATCGTGTTTTGCCCCCAAAAGGTGTGGCACACACCAAGACCCCACCCCCCTCACTCCTTCCCTCTCTCTGCTCTTCCTTTCCCCACCCCTCCCGGAGCAGAAGGTTTTAAACCGTCAACATAACCAACCAGACGAAGGAGGGGAGGCAAGTGGCCCAGAAAACAGTGGTGGGACAAGGACAGGAATAGGCCTCACAGAGAGATTAATTCCTTAGTTGTTTCAGGAGCCAGTGAGGGAACATGCTTGAGATGCTAAGAGGCCCTGAGAACAGGCCTGGGAGGTCCAGCCCCCACCCCTAGCCATCGTACCATTGTGGGCACAGGATATATCACTGTTCATTGAGGCATGGTTGCTGGGACTGACCTGGGGCTGTCTTTGCTTGGATCATCTTGTAATGTGCCTGCCACAGTGTTTCCCTCTGGGGAGTTTGGGGTAGGGTCCCTGCATCACCTCGATGTGTCTGCACAGGCCTGGGAATAGGGTGGGAGCAATGGTTGTGGGGACCCCCAGGTTGCCCATCTCTCTGTGGAATCCATATCCCCCTACACACGCGCACACACACACACACACACACACACTCACTCACTTCCCCTGCTCTCTTCCGGGAGTTGCTTGGATCTTCCCCTGTTCCCCAGAGCCCAGCCTGGTGGCTCCAGAACTGCTGACTGAGTGAAAAATATGGGGTGAGCTGTAGGAACTCAAGGTTGTTGGGGGAGAGAGTGGAAAGGAAGCAGGGGGAGATGTGGAAGATGAGGAAACAGAAGGACCTCCCTCTGCTTCTCAAGGGAAAGGTGTCTTCTGGGGCAGGAGCTGAGTTTTACTCCCAAGTGGTTTTGAAATTCCTGAATGGCATATTAAGAAGGCAAGAAAGGGGAATTAACAATTTATGTATAAGTGTGTGTTAATGCTGCCTTCCTCTCCCTGCCACTTTGGCATTTATTCATTCATTCATTCATTCACAAAATGCTTGATTTAAACCAGACATTGTGTAGGGCAGAAAATATAAAAATAAAAAGCACATCCCCTGACCCTGGGGACTATGCAATCTAGTGAGGCTGCTTGTGTGCATGTGTGTGAGCATGTGCTTGTGTGTATGTATGTGGAGGGCAGGAGCAGAGGGTAGGTCCAGGGGAGAGGAAAGCACAGAGAAATATTGCAGTCCTGTGAGGTGAATGTTCTGATGAGGATGCAGAGAAGGGACACTCTGGTCTAAGGAGTGAGGGGATCACAGGGCAGCTCCAGGACCAGGAGTATCTGACGAAGACCTGGGTTTCCTCAAGTGTTAGAATAGTTAAAAAGTGAAACAAAACACTCTGACAACATCAAGTGCTGGCCAGGGTGCAGAGCAACTAGAACGCTCATACGTGAAAGATGGAAGAACAGTGATATAGCGACGCTGAAAAAGTTTGTCAATTTTCTAATGAAGTTAAACACATTTACCCCATAGCCCTGCAATTCATTCCCTTTTTTTTCTTTCTTTCTTTCTTTATTTTTTATTGAGACAGAGACTCACTTTGCAGCCCTCAGTAGAGTATTGTGGTGTCATAGCTCACAGCAACCTCCAACTCATTAGGCTTAAGTGATTCTCTTGTCTCAGCCTCCCAAGTAGCTGGGATTATAGACACCTGCCAGAATGCCCAGCTTTATTTTAGTAGAGACAGGGGTCTCACTCTGGCTCTTGCTGGTCTTGAACCTGAGCTTAGGGCAATCCACCAGCCTTGGCCTCCCAGGGTGACGCCCAGGGCCTGCAATTCATTCTTATGTATTTATGCAAGAGAAATGGAAACACGTGGCTACACAAAAATTTGGGTGCAAATGTTTTTAGTAAATTTATTTATAATTGATCCAAACTGGAAACAACCCAAATGTCCCCTCAATTGTAAATGAGATAAACAAACTGTGGCATATCCATATCATGGGCTACTCCTCAGGAATAAAAAAGAACAAATTATTGATCCATGCAACAACATGGATGACTCTCGAAGGCATTTTGCTGAGTGGAAGACATCAATCTTAAAAGGTTACACACTGTGGGATTTCATTTATATGACATTCTAGAAAGGGCAAAACTGTAGGGATGGAGAGCAGGACACTGGTTAGGGGATAGGGGAGACTGATTACACAGGGGGAGCACAAGGTTTTTGGAATGGTGGGACTATTGTGTTCTGATTATGGTGGTGGTTATGTGAATCCGGTCATGTGTTAAAACTCATAGAACTGTACATAAAAAATTCCAGTTTTACTATATGTAAATTTAAAAAATAATATAACAAAAAGAAGAGGGAAAGGCATTCTAGCAGAAGGAACAGTATGTACAAAGTCCCTGGAGGCAAAAAGGAACTGTTAAAAGTTGGTTGGGGGGTGGTGCCTGTGGCTCAAGGAGTAGGGTGCCGGCCCCATATGCTGTATATGTCATGGGTGGTGGTGGGGTGGGGGGTGGTGGTGTGGGGGATGGGGGTGTGGCGGGTTCAAGCCCAGGCCTGCCAAAACTGCAAAAAAAAAAAAAAAGGTTGGTTGGGAGGGTTCTGGGAGGGGATAGCCAGGGGAATCCCTGGGAGATGGGGCTGGGGCAGAGCCTGTGTTATTATCTTGAGGGCAGAGAGGGGCTTTTGAACTTGGAGAGGTGGGTTCATGTGCATTTGAGGGATCTGTTCTGGGGTCTAGGAGGAAGGGCCTAGGAAGGTAGAGTGGAGTGTCTGGGGGTGATCCAGGTGGGCAGAACTGAGTTCTGGGCCCTGGAGCTGCCTGGAGGGAGCAGGTCCTTGGTGACCTCACATGTGGAGCCTGAGTGACTAGTTTTCTTGTTCAGATGTCTGGGTATCCAGGTCTCTGTGTGCCTTTCTCTTCTCTTCATTTTTTTTTTTTTTTTTAGAGACAGAGTCTCACTTTGTTGTCCCTGGTAGAGTGCCCTGGCATTGTCATAGCTCACGGTAACCTCCAGCCTTGGGCTTAGGCAATTCTCTTGCCTCAGCCTCCCAAGTAGCTGGGACTTCTCCTCATTTTTGTTTACCTTTTGGTGTCTTTTTGCTAGTTATGCTTTAAAATACTCATGATATAAAAGTAATTTATTTTAAAATGACACTAATGATTTTCATTTTGTAGAACATGTTATTATGTTATATTCTTAGGAGCAATGGTGAAATGTTTGCCATTTCTCCCTTAATCCTCTTAATTGGTTTTCTACATAATGCCTTTATAATCATAAAGTGTGACAGAGGTAATTCCCATAATAAATGAGTCCATGTTATTTATGTCACCTGGGCTGCCTTGCCTGTGGTCCCTGTTGCCCCTCACCAGCCAGAGCAGCCACTGGCCCCACCGGAGGGTGGCCAAGGGCTGCAGCTGCCACATCCCTCCTAGCCTGGCTCCTCCGCCTGCCATGGACTTGGGTTTCTGCTAAGTGGCCGCGGGAAGGGGCTGCATCACATACCGTTTACTTGTGGGCACTTTTTGTTTGGCTTTTGAGGGTTTGTTTGCAAGGAGCAAACAGCCTCTTCCAGGACTGTCTAGAGAACTCAAATCCTCCAAACTCAACTGGGATGGCAGGGTCATGGTTCTGTGTTAGCAGGGATTTTTCCAGAAATGCTATCAGCCAGAGCTGATCCAAGAAAGTAGATAAGACTAGAAGAGAGAAAGGGAGAGAAAAAAAGAGAAGAATCAGAGCCAGAGGTAAAGTATGTGTGTGAGGTGAGGAGAGTAAGGTGCAGACACAAAGGCCAGCTCACCCGTGGGTACGGTGCAGGGCAGGCAGGGGCTCCTTCCGCCTCTGAGTCTGCCGCGTGTGGGGTGGGGGGGAGGAGGACAGCGCTGGGCTTGCTCTTCTTTTTTTTTTTTTTTATTGAATTATAGCTGTGTACATTAGTTCAACCATGGGGTACACTGTGGGGGCTTCACATGCAATCTGAGATATTTTATCAACCTTATTGACATACCGTTCATGATATTTTCTCGTTTACTATATGAAAACATTTTTGATCCGTATTTAGAAGTTTTCTCCTGACCCTTCGAATATGTACCACACATGTGTTCTCACCTTTTGTCCCATCTACCCCAAGACAAGAAACTATAAAAATTCTAGAAGAAAGTGCAGGGAATACTCTTGAAAGTATTGGCCTGGGCGAATACTTCATGAGGAGGACCCCCAAAGCAATGGAAGCAGTATCAAAAATACGCTACTGGGATCTGATGAAACTAAAAAGCTTCTGCACCGCCAAGAACATAGTAAATATCACTAGCAGACAGCCCTCAGAATGGGAAAAAATATTTGCAAGTTATGCCTCTGACAAAGGCTTCATAACCAGAATACATAGAGAACTTCAATGTAATTGCACGAAAAAAACAAGAGATCCCATCTCAGGATGGGCAAAAGATCTGAAAAGAAACCTCTCCAAAGAAGACAAGTGCATGGCCTTCAAACACATGAAGAAATGCTCATTATCCTTAGTCATCAGAGAAATGCAAATCAAAACTACCTTGAGATATCATCTAACTTCAGCTGTTTCTTTTCTTAGAGTTTCATAGTCTTATTTATAGAGATCTTTCACATCCTTTATTAGGTAAACTCCCAAATATTTCCTCTTCTTTAACACTACTGTGAATGGAATAGAGTTCTTGACTGTTTTTTCGGTTTGGCTATTGTTGGTATATATAAAGGCTACAAATTTATGAGTGTTGATTTTGTAACCTGAGACACTGCTGTATTCCTTGATGGCTTTTAAAAGTTTTGTAGTAGATTCCCTGGTGTTTTCAAGGTATACAAACATATCATCTGCAAAGAGTGAAAGTTTGATGTCTTCTGACCCTATGTGGATACCCTAGATTGCCTTTTCTTCCCTAATTGCAATGGCTAAACATTCCATTACAATGTTAAAGAGCAGGGAGACAATGGGCAACCTTGCCTGGTTCCTGATATGGGTAGAAATAATCTCAATTTAACTCCATTCACTATGATATTGGCTGTGGCCTTGCTATAGATCGCCTCTGTCAGTTTATGAAATGTCCCTTCTATACCCATTTTCTTAAGTGTTCTCATCCTGTAAGGATGCAGGATATTATCAAAAGCTTTTTTCTGTATCAATTGAGAGAATCATATAGTCTTTGTTTTGTAATTTGTTTATGTGCTGGATTATATTTATAAATTTACATATATTGAACCAGCCTTGAGACCCTGGGATAAAACCCATATGGTCATGGTATGTAATTTATTTGATGTGTTCCTGGATTCAGTTTGTTAGGATCTTGTTGAATATTTTTGCATCAATATTCATTAGTGATATTGGTCTATAATTTTCTTTTCTTGTTGAGCTTTTTCCTGGTTTAGGGATCAAGGTGATGTTTGCTTCATAGAATGTGTTGGGTAGTATTCCTTCTTTTTCTATATTTTGGAAAAGATTGTGTAATATAGGTACTAGTTCCTATTTAAAGGTTTAGTAGAATTCTGACGTGAAGCCATCTGGTCCCAGGCTTTGCTTTTTAGGGAGATTTTGTATGGTTGATGCTATTTCAGAACTTGATATAGGCCTGTTCAACATTTCCACTTCATTCTGACTGAGTCTTGGAAGGTGGTGTGCTTCCAAATATTGAAATCTTAAATATTTCTTCAGATTTTTATTTTTCTGAGAATAAAATTTCTTGTAATATTCATTAAGGATTTTTTGAATTTCTGAGGAGTCTGTTGTTATTTCGTCTTTGCCATTTCTAATTGATGAAATTAGAGATTTTACACTTTTTTTCCTGGTTAGGTTAGCTAAAGGTTTATCTATTTTATTGACCTTTTCAAAAAACAAACTTTTGGATTTATTGATCTGTTATATAATTCTTTTCTTTTCAATTTCATTTCATTCTTCTTTAATTTTGGTTATTTCTTTTCTCCTGCTGGGTTTGGGGTTGGAATATTCTTTCTTTTCAGTTGCTTAAGAAGTCCTATTAAGTTGTTAACTTCCTCTCTTTCCATTCTCTTGAGGCTTACAGTGCTATGAATTTCCCTCTTAGGACTGCTTTTGCGGTAACCCAGAAGTTCTGATAATTCGTGTCTTCATTGTTGTTTTGTTCCAAAAATGTGGTGATTTCTTCTTAATCTTGTCTATGACCCCTCTATCATTCAGCATAAGGTTATTTACCTTCCATGTTTTTGTATGAGTATGCAGATTCCTGTTGTTACTGAGTTCAACTTTTATTCCATGATTGTCCAAGAAGATGCAAGGAATAATTTTTATTTTTTTAAATTTGCTAAGGTTAGATTTGTGACCTACGATGTGATCAATTTTGGAGTATGTTCTATGGACTGATGAGAAGAATGTGTACTCAGTTTTGTTAGGATGAAATGTTCTGTAGATGTCTGTTAAATCCAAATATTGAATGGTTAAGTTTAAATCTAAAATTTCTTTGTTTAGCTTCTTATTGGAGGATCTATCCAACACTGCAAAAGGAGTAATAAAATCTCTGACTACTATGGAGCTGGAGGAAATCAAATTGCTCATCCATTAAAGTTTTTCTTATAAACTGAGGTGCATTCTGGTTGGGTGCATAAATGCTAATAATTGAAATCTAATCATATTGAGTATTACCCTTAATAAATATGAAGTGTCCATCCTTATCCTTCCTTATTTTTGATAAGATTGCAACACCTGCTTTTTTCTGCTTTCCATTTGCCTGGAATATAGATGACCATCCCTTCATCTTGAATCTATATTTATCTTTTCAGGTAAGTTGAGATTCTTGTATTCAGCAGATAATTGACCTGAGTTTTTGTGTCCAGTTAGCCAACCCGTGTCTCTTTAGAGGACAATTTAAGCCATTCGCATTAATTGAGAATATTGATAAGCCTGGTGGAAGTTTGGGTATTGACTTGTTTGAAAGTCCAGTGGACATTTTTAATCCTTTTGCCAGTGTGAAAATTGGAATTTGATCAAGAGTTTCTGAGTGTGTTTACTTTTGTTATGGAGGATTATGCTGGTCTTTGGGGGATAGATCTGAGGATATCCTGGAGATCTGGTCTAGTTATGGTAAATTTCCTCAACATGTGAATGTCATTAAAGTATTTAATTTCCATCATAAATGAAACTCATTTTAGCTGGATATAGTATCCTGGGTTGAAATTTATTATGTTTTAGGAGATTAAAAGTCAATATTCACCCATGTTTAGCTTGAAAGGTTTCAGCAGAAATATCTGCAGTTAATCTAATATTCTTCCCCCTATAGGTTATGGTTTTCTTGTGTCTGGCTGCTTTCAGAATTTTCAACTTCAGATTAACTTTAATGAAGTTAATTATGATGTGCCTGGGAGATGTCTTTTTGGGGTTGAGTCCTGCTGGGGTTCTGAAACTGACTATTATCTGAATTTCAGAATCTCTTGGCATGTCTGGAAAGTTCTCTTTCATAATCTTATGAAGAAGAGACTCTGTGCCTTGCAAAACCACTTCATCGCCTTCAGGGATCCTTATCAGGCAAATATTGCTTCTCTTTGAATTATCCCAGAGCTCTCTGAGAGAATGACCCATTTTTGCTCTCTATTTCTCTTCCTCTTTAAGATTTTAGGAATGATCAAAAGCTTTGTCTTCAATGTCAGAAATTCTTTCTTCTGCTTGCTCTATTTTGTTACTGAGGAAACAGTAACAAAAGAAATATTCGACTGTATTTCTCAGATCTTTGGGGGCTGCAAATTCTTGTCTCATTGTGTCCAAATCTTTGGTGACTTTGTCTTTGAATTCCTTAAATTCTTAAGACAACTTTTGAAATGCTCTTTGAATTTCTAATTCCAATTTTTCCTCTATTTTATTGATCTTATTTGCAATCCAAATTCTGAATTCGGTTTCTGACATCTTAGCCATCTGTTTATGACTGGAATCTTCAGTTGTGTCTGCCAAATTGTTCCTTGGGGTGGTTGATCTAGTCTGGTTATTCATATTACCAAAGCTGTTCTGCTGATTCCATCCCATGATTATTTTACAACGTTTGGCTAGATAAGCAAATAGGGAAAAGTTGGGTTGGGGGCTCCAGAAATAATGATTGGCCAGTCCTTTGCCCAAAAGCTGGGACTGGTACCTGTACCTTTTCCCCTAGAGCTTTGCCAAGGACCTGTACAATGTATGGCCTGAGAAACTGAAGATCTTCTTGGTGTGGTGCAACTAAGTGTTTCTGTTTTAATTTCAGCTGGTCTCTGTCTTACCCTAGTGAATCAGTTACTCTGGGTTGAAGTCTCAACTGTGAAGAAATACCAGCGATTAAGTCACCCCGCCCCCCCCCCACAGGCAACAATTGGAAAAGGAAAATCAAACCTTTCCATAACCATACACCCAGGGTACCACTATGGGTAGTCCTCAAGTGGTTGGTCCAGTGCAACAGGTCCAAATCAATTGTCCCAGTGAGAACAGTTCTCAGCTGGGAGCGTTCAAAAGGTCTCTGACAACTAGATGGCAAGGGTCTGCTGGCAGCTCGAGTATGACTCACTCCAGTGCTCTGTGAGGTCAGAAGGACCCACCCAGCATTGAAATTAGTCTGGGAAGGTTGATGTCTCCTTCCCCACATTGCACCTCTGTCACACACAGTCACTGGTAACCCTGCAGGGCTTTGATCCTGATCTCTCCAATAAGCAGATGCTCCAGGGGTTTGGCGCCTGCCTGAGTCACAGGGAGATCTATGTCTCCTCAGCCAGGCCTCCACTCTCCACCACTCTCCAGCAGGGCGAGGTGAAGCCTGACAACCTCAGGTGCTTAATGAGAGTTGGGGTATTTCACTCAGTTCCAGCCCTACCCCTGATTAATGTTGCTGACAGAACAGAACAACTTCTCAGAATTTGTTTCTGTTCCAGGAATACAGATGCTGTTTGAGTAACTCTGCCCTGTCTGTGCCACTGCCCAGTCTCTGCTACAGTTCCTGAAACTCAGTGAGGCAGTCCTCTGGACCAGCCCTGCCCTAGGAATCTGCTATCTCTACGTGTATGGATTCTAGTCCCCGTGCTCTGCCCTGGCTGGTGCCACCGCAGGCATACCCTTTACTCATGGGGCCTGCATTTCTGTCCTAGATCTGTTCCACCAGTTGCTGCTACCGGGGAAGATATCTGGCTTCCTCTGGTTGCCTAGAAAGACTGGAAATGTCCTTTCAAAATTTTCTCAGAGGTGTGAGCTCTATTTTTCCCACCTAGGCTGCTGTTCTGTGCCTCGAAGGCACCACTGCTCCTGTGTGGTTCCCTCTCTGCCTCTCTCCTGTGCCAGAGAATCAGCACAGATCAGCAACAACCCATGCCCTGTCCATACCCCTCAAGAAAATGCCCAAGAGTCTGGACTCCACAGGGGACAGGCTTTCAGACCTTGGGGTGAGAGTGGAAGGGCGTGCTGGGAGTTCAAAATTGTAGGTAGAGAATATATACATTTTTATACAGTTTTATGCCCGGGACGAGAGTGCCATGGCACCCTAGTAGGGGAAGGAGGTCTGGTTTTTAGAGGGTCTCTCCCATGAGATAAAAATGGGAGGATATTTGAACTCTGCTTGCTTGTTTGCATGGACTATACTGTGAGCTGTTCTCATGGGGGAGGGAACTCCAGTCTGCTTGGTGATGGTTTTCATACCTTTTGTTTGTATATTTGGGGTCACAGCTCATCTCAGCAGGGTTGATGTGCATTCTTCAACCTTGTGTCTTGGCTCAGATCTGCACAATTGGCTTTCTTGATAAACTTCTGTTCTTTAACTCTCCTTCTGGATGGGAGCCTCTTTGGAAAGCTGGCTTCAGTCGGCCATCTTGCCTCCACCAAAAGGATCGCCTGGTTACTTTTTTGTTGCAGTTGCCACTGCTGTTTTAGTGGGCCAGAGCTGGGTTTGAAACTGCCACCCTTGATACAGTGGGCCATTGCCCTACCCACTTAGCTACAGGTGCCGCTCTCCACAAAATTCTTGTGTATCAATATTTCTTTCTTTCTGTAAGTAAATGAAAACTTAGCTGATCATGAGATTTTTGGCTTACAGTCCTTTTTGCTCGGTAATCAATAGATGTTACAATTTTCCCTTTCACACATAGGTCATAAGAAGTTTGACTGTAGTCCAACACTTTTTCATTTATAATATTATATATATATGCCTTGTTGTCCCAGTTTTCTCATTAATTTATCATTAATTCCTTTGTATGGGATTATTTCTCCTAAAAACATTTCTGATTATTTGATTATATTCTTTTTTTCTATTTATTCTTTTTCTTTTTCATCTGGAACTTAAAATTATTCACATTGATTTCTCTGGACTTTTTCTCCAATCCTCCTCTGTGGTCCCTTGTGCATCCCATCTCTTGGTATCTTTCTATGAAATTAGAGATATTTCTTTCTCTGCATCACCCTGT
This sequence comes from Arctocebus calabarensis, assembly GCA_963573935.1. Lineage (NCBI taxonomy): Eukaryota > Metazoa > Chordata > Mammalia > Primates > Lorisidae > Arctocebus > Arctocebus calabarensis. The sequence continues at coordinate 4,588 of CAUYON010159595.1, read as the reverse complement.
TTTTAAATATGTATAATCCAGTAGCCACATTTTACTTAAACAGACTTAGGTTTCTTATTATTTTTATCTGAAAACTGCATTTTTAGTTTCAGAAAATATTTTTCTCCTATTTGTTTTCTTATTATTGTTGATTCCTGCTTAACTGCTTCTTCTTGCAAGTATTCTTCTATTACACTTTCCCTTTATTTCTGGAAGGGTTCTCACTCCATTTTTTTAAATGTTCAAACTTCATTTCCCAAATATGCCATGTATAAGTAGTTACTTCAAAACTTTACTCACACTTCTATTTAAATGAGGAAACAAAATGAAAATGCCCTAATTCTTTTTTATCTACCTACATCCCACTAATAAATGAGAGCAAGAAACCAAAATGAGAGTGAAATAAATTTGACTATTAGCTATCTCAGCATTTTTCAGTTTAAACAGTCTAATTCAGTTTAAAATAATCTGTATGGAAAATAATTATTCAAGTCAAATTTGTGTTTTTTCCTACCACTACTCATATCTCTTCTCCCCTGCTTTAGAGGCTGACTTCTAACTCGACAACAGCTTGATTGTCCTAAGCATTCATACTGGGTAATCTTTTGTTTCTAGGATAGGGTAGTGACTCCTTTGGGTTGGATATAGTTTCTTGGATCCAAAATTTATCTTTTTTTATATTCTCATATTTTGGTAAAAATTATAACCACATCTTCCTGTCCTACTATAAACATTATAACAGGTTCCACTGATCTAGTAACTTCCCAGTAGAAAAATAAGATTTGTCTCACATGTGTTAAATATTTCTTCACCTTTTCTTCTAAATTCTAATTATACCAGATGTCTTAGTAACTTTAAATAATTTCCACTGCTTACTCTATTAAGTTTTGAAGTAAGGCTTAATATTCAATTTTTAATGATGACTATCAGTAACAATATCACTCCATGTACTGTATCTCCTCTTTTTTACACTCTCATTTGCTGTCAGCTTCACTTTTAATTTTATGTTTTCCAATTATTTAAATTTACATTTTTACTTTAAGCTCCAACTCATATGCAATGTTCACAGATTGTATCCAAAATATAAAATTAATACATTAAGTTTATATTATGAAAATAATTATTTACCTGGCATAGGTTGTGGGATGAGCATAATGCTAGATTTACATTTCCTTCTCTAGAAGTACAACAGAATGTCATTTGAGTCACTCAGAAATAAAGCTTTCCTTTATGAAAATCAAATGAATTCTCTTTTCTTATACACTACTGATTTTCATAACAACTTCATTGCAGGTAAGTATGAAATGTTAGATGTCTTAAGTACTAGGATTGACAATTGTTACCTCTGACTTTACTTTAATACTTCTTGTTTTATTTTTATTATGAAGGTAGACCCTCATCTTTCAAATGCACATTTCAGCTTATGATTATCTCTCAAATTTTATTTTGTAGGAATTTTTGTGAAACCACGGATAAGTCAATAATCTGTGAGGTTTTTGTGTGAGTTTTTTCTTTTTTTGAGACAGAGTTTCACTTCATTGCCCTTAATAGAGTGCTGTGGTGTCACACCTCACAGCAACCTCCAACTTTTGGGCTTAAGTGATTCTCTTGCCTCAGCCTCCCAAAGGGCTGGGGCTACAGGTGCCCACCACAACGCCCAGTTGATTTTTGGTTGCAGTTGTCATCGTTGTTTGGCAGGCTTGGGCTAGGTTCAAACCTGCCAGCTCTGGTATATGTGGCTAGTGCCCTCGCTGCTGAACTATAGGCGCCAAGCCTGTGTTATTTTTTGAATATGAGTTTTCCTGTGGAATTGATGAAGCACAAGCAGCTTGGAATATCAACTAAGTGATTAAGAAGGATGTGGCTACTGAACACACAGTACACGAATGGTTTGAGAAGTACTGTTTTGATGATTTTAATCTTGAAAATGAATCATGTGGTCAATCTGAAACCAGGGGAATAACAAGCTGAAAACTGTAGCAGAAACAAATCCATCTCATCCTGCATGTGAATTAACAGCAGGTTTGATGTCACCATCACAACACTGGACCATTTGAAACAAATTGGCAATGCAAAGAAGCTGTATAGATGGGTTTTAGATGAATTAAACAAGCGTCAGCAGAGAAATTGTCTCAAAGCTTGACGTTCTTTGCTGTTACAACATAAAGGTGAACAATTTTTACACCATTATGTTACATGTGATGGAAATGGATTCTTTTTGACAATCACAAGTGGTTGGCACAATGTTGGGGTAATGATGAAGCACAGAAATACAGTCCAAATCAAAATACTCCCCACAAAAAAGTCTAACAGTGTCTATTTGGTGGTCCAATGCTGGTAGTATCCACTATAGCTTTATCAAATCTAGTCAGTCGATTATATTACAACAGATGTCTACTGCAACCAACTGGACGACAAGATGCTTGTGATTAAGCAGCTGAGACTGCTCAGTGGAGGCATGCCAATTCTCTTACAAGACAATGCTTAACCACATACCCCACAAACAAAGCTGCTCACGCTACAGATGCTGGACTTAGAAACTCTGTCATCTACCATATTCACTAGACCTCACATCAACTGCCTACCACTTCTAGCAGGTTTTGGATTACTTCTTGCTAGCAAAATACTCAATGCTCAACAAGCATGGAAAATACCTTTAACTGTTTCACCCTACTTATTCTCTAGGCTTCTTTCCTGCTGGCATAAACAAGCTACCCTTAAGATGACAAGTGTAGATAGTTTAGGCACATACTTTGATCACTGCTTCTTACTTGAGATACATGTATTATGATATATTGTTATAATTATTCAATTTTATTAGTAATTGTTAATCTCTTACTGTGTGTAATTTGTAATTTAAACTTTAACATAGATATGTATCTATTTGTATAGGGGAAAAAAAGGTTTTGGTAATATTTGGCTTCAGGAATCTATTGGGAAAATGAGGGACTACTGTATTTCCAAATCTCCATGTCTAGCCCTGGCCTCTTTTCTTTGAGCCAAATATGTACTTACGTGCTTATAGCTGCTTGGTCAGTGTTTCCAAGTGGTTACCCTGCAAGGGCCACACTCAGGTTTACTCCACCCCTGCTGCTCCTTTTAGGTAAATGGTGTGTCCTTAGGTAACAACATCACCATCCAACCAGTCAACTCAGATTGAAATGTGAGTTATATTTGATTCTTTCTTCTCCCTCAGTTACTATGCCAAGTAATTCCAATTAAATCTACACGGAAATATCTCTTGAATGCTTCCCCCATTTCGAGCCATGCTTTTTCTGTATTGCCTCAAACACCATCACCTCTCACTCTTTCTTCTGCCTTCCGATAGCAGTTTCTTTGTATCTTCGCTATTGGCTTATTTTATGGTTAATTTTTCATCACTTTTCCCTCCAGTCACACCTTCCAACTAAATTGTAAGCTTCTTAAGGTCAAGATCTACATCTGGACCACACTTTAATCCTCCGAAGCACCTCACACAAAGCAAGAGGCCACTGTCTACACTCAGTAACTGTGGGTTGGATGAGCTCAGTTGTAGAAAGTAATAAATGGAGTTTTTTGTAAATGTGCCATCACTCTGGAAATCCACAGTGCTCACATTTCGTGTTATGAGATTATTTAAGAGTGATTGGACGCCTTTTATTGGCTAATGTCTGCCATGTGGTAATGTCTTCATTTGCTGAGTTGATGTTCCAAATCTTACAATTCTTAGTCATAATTATCAGTTTTCCCCCTGAATTTTGTGCTTTATTGAGGTTTTATAGGGTAAAATTAACCTCTCAGCTTTTCCTCCATAAATTTATAATTTCATTGTGATTTCATCGCTATATTGGCTTCCATTTCAGAGATTTGTCCAAAGTTTGGGTGATTATGTGTCTGTTGCTTTTCTCTTCTCACAAATACGTCTTTTCTTATGATCTAACTTGCTCGGTTGCACAGTGTTAGATACAGCAGCATGATGAGGCGTTCTAGATATTCTTTACTTAGAAATGATGGATCTTAAGGGAAATGAAACATTTCTTTTCACCTGTGTTAAAATTATATCAGATTTTATGAAAATAAAGACTCATTCCCACAATATTCTTCCCTGCTTTGGCATCTGTTTACCTGGACATAAGTGAATGTTTTCTGCAGAACGCAACACTGTAAAACGTGCATTAACAAGTTCTTGAGGGATATCTTAAGCATAAATTTGTTCAGCTATACAACAATATGGAAATTCAATTGTTTGACTTGAGCCATAAATGCATGGCCTAAATTTCACTAAAGTTATGCAGGATTATGTAGATTAAGAAATGCATTTGGGAATTTATCACTCTGGATAGCTAAAGCTATCATAGACATTAGACTCACAGGCTACATAATTGCTTGTAAATAGACACCTCTAAGTACACTGCAGGGGAGAACACTCATTTAGAGGATTAGAAAATCAAACTCATGTCTGGCTACAAAACTAAATTTGAATGCATTGCAGAACTTCTTGAGACCCTCTGAGGAAAAAATTGCCATAGTAATTTTCCCCTCACTTGCCTCAGTCTGTCGTTTGTAAAGCTAATTTTAAAAGCCTGCCTCCGGATTTGCCCTGGAATCCCTCCAGCCCCAACACCATGAC
>CAUYON010159591.1:0-37609 GCA_963573935.1 Arctocebus calabarensis | reverse complement strand
TGTATTCCTGTGCTATAATTGGGTTTTAGCCTTCATATGAAAGCTATAAATTAGCTTCATATTAGGGCTGAGTACATTGGATACTTTTTCTTCCATTCTTGAGATACTTTGCTAAGAATACATGGATGGAGCTGTATGACTTTTTTTAATGAAGAGCTGCAGTCTATTGGCTAGGATTTTATTGAGAATTTTGGAATCTATATTCATAAGTGAAATTGGTCTGAAGTTCTCCTTTGTAGTTTGGTCTTTTCCTGGTTTGGGTATCAGTGTGATGTTTGCTTCATAGAAATGTTGGGGAAGATTTCTTCCTTCTCAATTTTTTGAAATAGTTTCTGTAGATGGGTATAAGCTTTTCTTTGAAGGTTTGATAGAATTCTGGTGTGAAGCCATCTGGACCAAGGCATTTTTTTGTTGAGAAATGTTTTATTGTTTCTTTGATCTCAGTGCTTGAAATTGGTCTGTTCAGGAGATCTATTTCTTCTTTATTTAGTCTAGGGAGAGAGGATATGGTTCCAAGTATTGATCCATTTCCTCCACATTATCAAATTTCTGGGCATAGAGTTTCTTGTAGTATTCAGATATAATCTCTTGTATTTGTGTGACTTCTGTTGTTATTTCCCCTTTATTGTTTCTGATTGAGGTAACTAGAAACTTTACTTTTCTATTTCTAGTTAGTCTAGCCAAAGGTTTATCTATTTTATTTATTTTCTTAAAAAAAATTTTTGGTTTTGTTAATTTTCTGAATGATTGTTTTGTTTTCAATTTCATTAATCTCTGACTTGATTTTGGTTACTTCTTTTATTCTGTTGGGTTTAGGGTTAGATGGTTCTTCTTTTTCCAATTCCATAGATGGTTTTTGAGTATGTTGACACTCTCACTTTCTGTTTTTCCGAATGTAGGTATCTAGTGCAATAAATTTTCCTCTCAGGACTGCTTTTGCTGTATCCCACAGATTTTGGTAACTTGTGTCCTCACTGTTGTTATAGTTGAGGAAATTAACAATTTCCTCTTTTATCTCTTCCTGAACCCAACTATCATTCAGTATAAAGTTGTTTAATTTCCATGCATTTGTGTGGGAATGAACATTTTTGTTTGAGTTCAGTTCCACTTTTATAGCCTTGTGGTGTGAGAAGAGACAAAGTATAATTTCTCTTCTTTTAATTTTTCTGAGATTTGACTTGTATCCTAGGATGTGATCTATTTTGGAGTATTTGCCTTGGGCTTATGAGAAAAAAAGTATATTCTTTTGGTTTGAGGTGATGTGTTCTGTATATGTCTATTAATCTCTTTGTTCTAAGTACACATTTAAGTCCTTTGTATCTTTGTTTAGTTTCTGTTTGGAAGATCTGTCCAGTTCTGTCAGAGGGGTGTTAAAGTCCTTAGATATTATAGTGTTATGGGATCTCATATTGCTCAGACCCCTCAAGGTCTGTTTGATAAATCTGGGAGCATTTAAGTTAAGTGCATAAATATTTAAAATTGGCATGTTGTATTGTTCCTTTGACCAGTATGTAATGTCCTTCTTTGTCTTTCTTAACTTTAGATGCTTTGAATCCTATTGTATCTGAGCATAAGATTGCAAACCTTCCTTTATTCTGATTTTCATTTGCTTGAAATAATGTTTTCCATCCCTTCACCCTGAGTCTTGATTCATTATTCAGGGCTAGGTGTGTCTCCTGGAGATAGCATATGGATGGCTTGTGTTTTTTTAATCCATTCAGCTAATCTTTGCTTCTTCAGTGGGGAATTCAATTCACCAACATTTATTGAGAATATTGGTAAGTGTAGTAGAATTTTATTCATCTTGTTATGAGAAAGTCTGTTGCATAGTTTTATCCTTTGTGCCATTGTGGAAGCTAAGTTTTGACCTTTAGCTTCTAGGTATTTACTTTGGTGGTGGTCCATGGTGGCGTTCAGTTTGAGAATAGGTCTAAGTACTTCCTGTAGTGCTGGTCTTGTTGTGGCAAATTTCTTTAGTGCTCATATATCCACAAAATATTTGATTTCTCCACCCATTTTGCTGCTTAGTTTAGCAGAATATGGAATTCTGGGCTGAAAATTGTTTTGTTTAGGATATTGAAGATGGATGACCATGCTCTTCTGGCTTGGAAAGTTTCAGTTGAAAAGTCTGCTGTCATCCTATTAGCTCTGCCCCTAGAGGTTAGTTGGCACTTACTCCTAGCTGCTTGAAGTATTATTTTCTCCTTCATCTTGACTTTGGACAGGTTTATCACCTGTGTCTTGAAGAAGCTCTGTTAAAGTCAAGATGATCCAGGGTTTTATATCCATCTGAAAGGAGTCTGTTGGAATCTTTAGTAAAACTTGGGAAGTTTTCATTTATGATAGGCTCCAGTAGGGCTTCGATACCTTTGGGACAATCTTCTGCCCCTTCAGGGATTCCTATTATTCGTATGTTTGAATACTTCATGGAATTTCATAGTTCTCTAAGTGCCTACTCTGCTATCTCTTTCTCTCTCTTGTTTTCTGCCTCTGTACCTACCTAGGTTAACTCACTTTATCCTCTAGTTCTGCTATTCTTTCTTCTCCATGGTCTAATTTATTTTTGATACTTTCTACTGCTTCTTTACATTCCCTGATTGTCTCCTTCATTTCCTTAAGCTCCATCATACCCTTTCTATATTCTACATATCTCTCATCTGCCTTTTGGTTCTATCTTTCCATTTTCTCATTTATTCCCTTAATTGTATTAATCATCCATATTTTAAATTCCCTTTCTGTCAAATCCATTAATTCTTTACAGGAGGAGTCTTCTGTAAAGACTGCCTCATGGTCCCTTGGAGGAGTTGCTCTATTTTGTTTTTTCATGGTGCCTGAATTATTCTTTTGGCTCTTCAAGTGTGCTTTCTTCTTGTTCACTTCTTTGTTCTCCTTTTTCCTTCTCATTTCCTCCTTTGCTTCAAATTACCTTGTCTCAGAGTTTAGGTGATGAAGAGGCCTCTTGATATGAGGCCAAAAGGAGGAAGAGAAAGGTAAAGAGTGAGCAGGGAGAAATAAGAGAAAAAGAAAGAAAGAGGAAAAAAGAAGGAAAGAGTAAGAGAAAAGAAAGAAAAAAAGGAGGAAGGAGTAACGACAGACAAAAACTTGAAGAACAAAAGATAGGAATAGAGGATAAGAGTAATGGAAGAAATGGTATTGATCAGCACAGTACTAAGGCCACACCTGTAACTCAAGGATTTTGAAGAGCTAGACTGGGTGGGTTCCTCAAAATCAGGCACTCCTTACCATCCTGAGTGGAGCCAGACTCTTCCTCTCCACCACACTGGTGGCAAATGCACTCCAATCAGCCCTCAAATCTGGCTGCTAATCACTGTTCAGATGTTCACAATCTTCCAGGCTTTCCACTCAACACACAGCTTCCCCCTAGTACCAAAAACTGCTAAAAGGATTTTTCCTGTCCTGGAATTTTGTGGCAGAGCCCATCACTCCCGCTGGCTCACAGAAAACTTGCCTAGTATGTCAGGTCTCCACTACCCCCATTCCTGCAGTGTATCCAGCACCACACCATCACCATGCTCCCCAAACCACAGCTTCAGGCAAGGTCTCTGTGCTAGGTGCAGCCTGGATTTCTCTCATTCCTCCATCACACTAGGAGAACTCGGCTCAATGACCTTTCTGTTTTCAACTTTTCTTTTTTCTTATTGTAGTTTTTGGCCAGGGCTGGGTTTGAACCCACCACCTCCAGCATATGGGGCCAGCGCCCTACTCCTTCGAGCCACAGGCACTGCCCCCAATAGCCTTTCTGGTCTGCCATCTCTGCTCTGTCCTCTCCGCCCGTGAGTCTTTGGAGTGAGTCAAGGGATGTGAGATGAAGCCCTAGAATTCATTATAGGGAAGGGATATTAACAGCTTATCTCCCTCTAGACCCTTTGTCTTGTGACCATTTGGCAGGTGGGAAATAGTTTTATTTTCATCGATATTTGTAGCATATGTTAGTTCATAGCACAAACCATTTCCCAGCATCCATGTTGTCCCAGCATCCTCCTTTCATATTTTTCAGCACTTGCAGGTCACAAGGATACAGAGGATGTGGCAGCACACTTGGAATTTCCATAGTCAAGGAGAATGAGAAATGAAAGTTTCTCCGTTTGACCTTGGCAGGCTCAATGGAATCACTTGAAGGTCCTCTTCTATCTTTCCTTCTTCTCTCCATCCCTCTAATCCTGAGTCTGGGGTCTGAAAAACACAATGGGCTGCTCTTTTCTTCTTTACTTCCCCAAATCCCCCAGTATTAACCAATTCCTAAGCCTTCATGATATTAGAGGATAAAAAAGTGGGACTAGAAGTGGAAAACGGATTTAGACAATAATACTAGGCACTCTTCACCTGAAATAAGACCTTCTCTTCATCAAAGGGCACTATCAAGAAGTGAAAAGACAACCTCAAAATAGAAGAACATATTTTCAAATCATACAGATGATAAGGATCTAGTATCCATAACGTATAAAGAACTCATACAACTAAACTATAAAAAGACCACCCAGTTAAAACATAGACAAGGACTTTCAGTGATGTTTCCCATAGGATGGCATAAAAATGGCTAACAAGGATATGCAAATATGCTCAGTATCATTAGCCACTAGGGAAACGCATTTCAAATCACAATGAGATACGACCTCACACCAACTAGGATTGACTTGACACCAACTAGGATTGCTAAAATTAGAAATTAACAAACGTTGACAAGGATATGGAACAATAGGAGCTCCACACACTGATGATGGGAACATGAAATTGTGCCACTGCTGTAGAAAATGACATGGCAGTTTCTCAAAAGGCTGATCATCAGAGAATTACCATACAATGCAGCAATCCCATTCCTTGGGTAAAGATAGACCAGAAACTGAAAACAGGTGTTCAAACAACAATTTTTACACAAATGTTCACAGCAGCATTATTTATAATCGCCAAAAAGTGGAAACAACCTAAATGCTCATTAATCAATGAAAGGATACACAAAATACTGTATGCACATGTTGCAGAATATTATTCACCCCTTAAAAATGAAGGAAGTACTGATAGCTTCTATGACAGTGATTTTTCAACCAGTGTGCTGTGAGAGGATGTTAGGTGTGCTGCAAAAATTTTTAAAGATCATTAATTAAATTATTTTGCAAAGCAGTTCAAAGCACAGTAAGTATATTCTTTTTTTTTTACTTTTTTTTTGATCAACATAATTTAAATGTGCTATAGAAGTTTAACTATAGGTTGAAGTGGGCCATGAGATAAGAAAGGTTGAAAAACACTGCACCATGACGTGGATGAATATTGAAGATATCAAGCCAAGTGAAAGAAGCCAGATGCAAAAAGTTACATGTGTGTGTGACTCCATTTGTATGAAATTTTTAGAATAGGCAAATCCATAAGGATAAAAAGTAAATTCTGGGTTTCCAGAGGTTGGGAAGAGGCAGGTGACGACTAATAGGTACAAGGTTTCTTCGGTGAGGTTTTGGAGACAATCTGGACTTAGATAATGGTGATGCCTGCACAATACAGTCAATATACTAAAGACCTCTGAATTCATAAATTTTAAAATGGTAAATTTTATGCGAACTATATCTCAGTTAAAAACATTTACAAAATAATACCAGGTGTCATTTATTGACCAATTTCTCCTTACTGAGCTAACTGACATACTCCAACCAAAGAGCCAGTCCTTCAGCACTAACTCTTCAAAGAATCCTGTGAAGCACTTTCAATTAACATCACAAAACAGCCAGTGCTGAAGCTGGAGACAGGACTCTGAAGCCAGACAATGTGGTTAAAATCTCAGCCCTGACCCTTCTGGGGCTTTGCATGGGTCATTCCATCTCTCTGTGTCTCAGTTTCCTCATCTGTCTATTGGGGAACATAATAGAATCTTGTACCTGGCGCCTTACATAGTAAGCACTCAGTAAATTTGGGGCAATCACCTAACGATCCTCTCTTCTCATCCCCTCTCAAGCTGAATTTGTTATTTTTATACAATCAGAATAGGAAATTGAGACCCAGAATGATGACATGACTTGTCCAAGATCACGTAACTAGTATGCAGAAGTCTGGACTCCAAACCGAGATAGAGATTATAGAAACTGCTCTTAGTCACTATCTTGCTATAAGGACAGTGAAAAAATTCAAACTATTCCCTTTTTCAATGTATGGTCTCAGAGCAAGCACCATCTGCAAAAGTGAAGATGTGCCTGTCGTCCCACTGGTGAGAAAGCACAGCAAGACGTGAATGTTCTCTGCAACTGGACAGGAAGCTGCCCAGACCCTTCTCCCAGCCCTGCCCCTGGGGTGTCACGAAGCAAAGTGGGTGGAGGACCCCACCCCACAGGCCTTCCTCTGAGTCACCGGTAGGAAGTCTGTCCAGCTGGTTGTGTTTATTTACCCTCTTTGCTGTGTTAGACACTGCTTAGCTTTGCAAATTAACTCACAACAGGATCCAGTGGGCCTTGACCCAAAAAACCATCCACAGGAGAAGGCTCATGACGCAACATTTGCTGCAGCCATCCCACAAAACCCAGAAACACGGTGCCAAGTGCATATCCAGACTGATGAAGGTGAGGGGCCTAGAAGCTAAAACGTGGATTACATGAGTTCAGAAGGTTCGGGGTCTGCCATAAACTCTCACCAGGCTCCGGACTGCATCCCAGTGTGGAGAACACACGTCAGAACCTGTCCAGAGAGCTAGGGCCTATGCAGTTTTCTCTAAGACATGAGTTTGGTTTAAATTTTATTTCAGACAATATTTGCATCATAGATAATCCAGAATACTCGTTGGTATTTGGCCTGAGAAATACAGAGATGGAAAGGCCCAGGTCTACCAGCATCGTGCTTATAGTCTAGAGGAGATAAAGCCACTAGGACTGAACCCAGTTTGGAAAAGTCAAAAGCTCCGTGAAAGTTGCATCTTCAGGGCGGGTATGGTGGCTCACCATCAAGGCGAGATGATCACTTGAGCTGGGGAGTTTGAGAACAACCTAAGCAAGAGTGAGATCCCACCTCTACTAAAAATAGAAAAATTAGCCACGGATGGTGGCAGGTGCCTGTAGTCCCAGCCACTCAGAAGGCTGAGCCAGGAGGATCATTTGAATTCAGGAGTATGAGTTTACTGTGACCTGTGATGATGCTACGGCACTACCTGGGCCAACAGAACAAGACTGTCTCAAAAAAAAAAAAAAATTGCATCTTCAACCACTCTCTCCCCTGAAGTATAGACTTAAACATCCACCTGTCTCCTAGCATCTCCACCTAAAAATATGTGTGGTAGGCGGAGTAGTTGGCCCCCAAAGAGGGTCCACACCCTAATGCCTGGAACCTGAGTATATTACCTTACATGGCAAAGGGAACGTGCAGGTGTGATTAGACTGATGGCCTTAAGATGCAGAGGTTATCTTGGGTGATCTGAGTAGACCTGACATAATCCCAAGGGTCCTTACAAGGGGAGAACCTTTCCTGGCTTTGGTTGGAGGGAGATGTGTCTGCAGAAGAAAAGCACAGAGAAGGGTGATGTTGTTGGCTTTGGAGACACAGGAAGAGGCTACAAGCTGTGGGATTTCGGGAAAACAATGAAAACCAGAAAAGGCAGTAAGTGGATCCTGCCCTAGAACCTCCATGAGGAACGTGGCCTTGCTGATGCCTTGATTTTTAGCCCAATGAGACCTGTGGCTGACTTCTGGCCTCCCTGAGCTGTAAGATTATAAATGAATGTGTTTTAAGCCCAAATGTATAGTAATTTACTAAAGTGATCATAGAAAACTAATGTAGTATCGACCTAGGATCTCTAATCTATGGCCCGTCTCAGCCAAGGCAGCCCCTGACTTCCAGTTGCTCCAGCTGAACACTTTGGAGGCATTTCCAGCTCTTCTGTTTCTCTCATTTCTCACAAATGGGTCAGTAAATTTGGTCCACCCCATACTCCTTGTCAAAATGACCCCACCAGTCAGTCCACCTCCACCATCTGCCCAAAAGCCTGTGATGATTTCCCAGGCAAGACTTTCCACAGCCTTACAAGGCCCTTTTGGGTTGAGCCTCTGATTCCTTTTCTGCCCTCATTCCCTTCCTCTTCCATGTTCCTCAAATACACCAGAATGCACCCACCTCAGGGCCTTTGCACATGCTACTCTCTCTTCATGGAATGCTCCTCCAGGGAGCCTGCTCCCTCACCCCTTTTGGGTCTTGATTCAAATTTCACCTTTTCCATGAAGCCTTCCTTGGTATCATATTCAAAACCCCAACCTTCAGCCTGAGCAACATAGTGAGAACCAAGCTCTACTAAAAACTATAAAAGTTAGCCAGGCATTGTGGCAGGCACTTCTAGATCCAGCTACTCGGGAGGCTGAGGCAGGAGGATCACTTGGACCTACGAGTTTGAAGTTGCTGTGAGCTAAGCTGACACCATGGCACTGTAGCCTGGGCAACAGAATGAGTCTCTGTCAAAGGAAAAAGGAAGAAAGGAAGGAAGGAAAGGAGGGAGGGAGGGAAGGAACCCCAGCCTCCTCTCTGATGTTCCTTATTTCCAAGGCGAACTCAGGCCCAGGTTAGTCAGCTCTGCTTTTAGTCATCCATGTGATCTGAGAAAAGGTATCTATCTCTCTAAGCCTCTGTTCCCTCATCTATAAAATGAAGCTGTGCTAAGGGCTGGATTAAATTGTTGTGGCAGCAACAGAAAAACCACAAGTATAATCTAGCAAGGGGGAAGGGAGAAGAGGGAACGGATTGGGAGAGGATAAAAGGTGATTGGCGGGATCTCACCGAATACGCACAATGTGAAGGTGTTCAGCACGCCCCCTGGTGGGCGGGATCTCACCTAGTGTGCACAATGTGAGGGTGTTCAGCACGCCCCCTGGGGGAAGGGCTCCACTACAACTTGAACTTTACCTTAGAAATGAAAACAATGTAACCTAAACATTTGCACCTTCATATTTATCTGAAATTTTAATTTAATTTGTGGTGATGCTTTCACAGATGTGTATACGCCTACATCCACACTCATCAAGTTATACAGTTTATTGCAAGTCAATTCTATCTCAAAAAAAATGTTCAAGTTAATAAGATTAACAACAATAATATGAGGTGCCCAGTACAGTAATTGAAACATTGTCATAAAACATAAGACGTTCCTGATTTAATGTCAGTGGGAGGGCACAAGCACCCCAAAGTTTCCCCAGCCAAGGTCCGGTATCACTCATCTAACCCTCACAACCACACTATATGTCAGTATAATCCCCATTTCACAGATGAACAAAGTGAGGCTCAGAAAGACCATACCTGCAGAATGTTCTAGAACACAGAAAGTCCTCTTTCCATCATGTCCTAGTGATAGATGAAGTAAGGCCTATGAGGGGAAAGCAGAGTTCAAGGGGAGGCAAATGAAGACGTGGTGATGGAGGGAAACAGAAGAGCCAGGGAATTCTCAGAGCATCTGGCAGGACTCCAGCTCCTGGGGGCAAAGGAGCCAGGCAACGCAGTGCTGTCCCCAAGGAGAACACAGCCACAGCCTCAGTTCTTTGCTTCCCATCACCACGACCCTACCAGGCACCCTGGAAGCAGGCAATCTTCTCCCTTTCTCTGCCTGGAGCAGCTACGTTGGAACAAAGAGTACAGCCCTCTTCATGCAGAGAGAAGTGAGAAGCTGTCAGGAAGCTGCTGCCTCTGTTACCTCTTTAGAATCCCATCCACAGGGCACAGCACACTCCCGTGTCAGAGATCCAGAAAATGACTATGCTGACTGCCAGGTCACTGGCTCTGCACTGCAATTGCAAACTCTGCTATGCATTTTCAGTCTCTTTCTGCTTCCACATTCATAACAAAGCTGAACTCACAGCTTCATCCATTCAAACAACCCCATGACAACAAGGCCTGAGATTTGCTCACGTCTGGAAGGACTCACAGGCCCAGTTCCTTCCTCTGACCACCCAGAAAATATTCACTGAGCAGTTGCCAGATGCCAAGCCCTCTGTCTTACAGGCTGAGGATATGGAGGTAACGGAAATACACAAGGCTCATGCCTTCAGGAGCTTAAATTCCAACAGGGAGGGCCTGGGGGCAGGAGTGATATGGACGAAAAGAGCCAAACAAACATACTAATGTGACAGAATGATGTTTGCAGAGGAAATAAAGTGACGGGCTGGAGAATAATAGGAAAGAAGTTCCTGAGTGGTCAAGGAAGACCTTTGAAGGAGCTGCTCTCTGAGCTGAGAGCTGAAGGCTGAGGAGGAGCGAAGGTGGACGGAACTGCAAAGCCCCTGGGGTGGGTTCTACAGGCTGAATGTTGGTGTCTCCCAAAATTCAGATGATGGAAGGCTCACCCTGGTGTGCAGGCACTAGGAGGTGGGGCCTTTGGAGTGGTGGGGTCGTCGGCGCCCTCAGGAATGGTATCAGTGTCTGCTACAAGGAGGCCCCAGAGAGATCCAGTGTCCCTGCCTCCATGTGAGGACAAAACAAAGTGACAACTGTCTACAAACCAGGAAGAAGACTCACCAGACACTGAATCTGTCAGTGACTTGACTTCCCAGCTGCAGAGCTGTGAGATGTCAGTTGTTTATATCTGGTATTTTATATATGTTTATATATGGCAGTTTAAGGCATTTTGTTATAGTAGCCCAAATAGAACCACAAAGAGCCCAGCACAGTCAGAATAGAAGTGACAGAACGAAGGTTGCTACAGTAGCAGAAAGGCATAAGCATCATGATTTTTCAGCATGTTTACATCGGATGGTCCTGGGTTCAACTCCCACCTTGTGTGGGTCTGAACAAAGTATCCCCTGTGCCACGTTACTCTCAACTCCCAAACGAGGATGACGGAACAGAATCTATGGCATTTTTGCAAATATTGACCAAATTAATTCACATGAGGTGCTTCATACGTAGCTCGTAGTAAGTGTTCAGTGAACACCAGCCATTTTGCCAGCCCCTGCCTGGTCGCCAGGACTCAGCTCAGCAGATCATGCTCCGAGCTTGGCGCGGAGATCTGATTCACCTCCCGAAGGTGCCCTGTTGAGATTCTTGTTGTGGCTCTCACTACCAGGCAGTCATCAAATATTTGTTGAATGAGCAAATAAATGAATGAGTGGGCTTCCTGATTACTTTAAGCCTCCAAAAGGCCATCTCCTTATCATGAGGTTTTCTTTGCAAGCAGTATGACTCTGACAGTCCTTGGGAATTTGCAGAAAGGAAAGGTGGAAGGAAGGTGGTTATTAGCCACCGTCTCTGCAAACGCTGAGCCATCTGCACCGCGTTACCTAAGCACAGACCTCTGTGGGTGCCAAACTTCAGAGCCCTGAAAGTTGGAAGGGATTCCGAGCTTGGATCCCTCAGGCTAGGCTATTCTTGGAAGCTGAGCAGCGCGCCTGCCACTGGGAGATGAGTCATGCTGGGGGTGAAGGCTTGACGGATTCCTCTGAGGCAGCAGCTATTTATCAGAGTAGATCTATAAGCCACAGAAAGCAGAGGGAGGAAGCACAGATTTGGTGTTCCTTAGAACAATATCACAGTCACTTGGACCCTTGTGCTGTGGCTAAATGATACTGCCGGGTACCCTCTCTCCAGCTAAACACCCATCTCAAGGAGGCCCAGTGGCACTGCCATTTGATTGCCCTGTTATATTTGAACAACCCTTTGAAAAGCTTGTCAAGCTCCACCCTCCCAGCTCAGGTAGCCCATCTGTCAATTCCTATCTCGTGTGTCTATCCTGCCCCTACCGATATCTTCCCCTCACTGTTTGACTCCTGTTTGACTGTACGATCTCCTGTTGCAGAATCTACCATTGCTCATGAAACTCTGTGCTGAATGTAGGGGCAGAATCAGAGTGGTCTGGTTGCATTTTGTTTCTGCAGAGTCCCAGCTGCAGAAGAGAGTCACGTGCCACAAACAGGTCAAATGCCATTAACATAAAGGCCAAGGCCTACCATGGGGCGATTTCCCTGAGATTTCACAGGCTCCCTTCCGAGTTGCAGTGGGAGCTGATGGCACTGTGTTCTTTTGGGTGCCTGGTTAATTCTACTTGCCTGCTCTCCTTTGTTCTTCCCAAACTCTGCCTGGTGATGAAGGCACTCAGAAGCCAGCCTCGGCTTGCACTTACGAGTTCTGCTCCTTACATATGCCCCCAGAAAGTTGCTCCAAGAGAAGGCAGCTTAATTAAAAACCACATTCAATCAAACTGTCACTTTGTTTATGAGAAAGTGTCGAGTGGCTGGAAATGGCAAGAGCAAGCACTGAAGATTAATGCTCTAAATTTGTTCTGATTAAAAGTACGATTGAGGCATTAAAAAGCCAGCTATGTGAACCCATAGGGGCCCCCTAAGTCCAATGCTGACGTGTTTAAATACAACTTGGAACAGTTGTAAATGCAAATAGAACTTCTCTCTGCCTGGAGGTTTTCCTTACCTTCAAAGGACAAAGTTTCTCGCTGGAAGTGGCTGTTTGTGTTTGTGAAAGAAAACACACACACCTGGGACGGGCTTATTGGTACCTCTCCAATACCAACTGTTTTCAAAAGTGGCCCAGGCTCCAAAACTGAAGCTCACCAGCCTAGGTCACTCTACAGAACTGACTGAAGTGAGTGGGAATCTCAGAGACCCACTGCCCCTACTCCAGACTGGGAAGCTGCAACTCTGTGTAGGAAATAATAAGCTCAAGGTGCTGAGTAGAACCGCTCAAGACCTGGGGTCAGCTTTGAGGTCAGCCCCAGTTGTAGAATGCTTATTTTTCCTAGGGTTATGAAGCCACTGATCTATTTTATCCAGCAGAGAGATTAGTGGAGCAATGGCTTTTACCTGACTCCACAAACAAGGTGCCGCTCTGTCTCCCGTAGTTTTATTTCTACCATGGGGCGATTTCCCTGAGATTTCACAGGCTCCCTTCCAAGTTTAGCACAAGGCAACTACCCTCACTGCTGAGGCTTCTCCCACTTATTTCAAGGGGCAGCAAGCCGGGTTGCAGTGGGAGCTGAAACGGACAAAATGTTGTAAGTTTGAAACTTACAAAATGTTGTACAATCACACTCTACCTCCTCTTATAATGGAATAATGAGATGGATTTGGAAAATGTTCCCAAAGCGACAGTGGCAACCCAAAGACCAGGAAGAAGAATAGGATAGATTCTCTCTACCCTCTGATTTGGGTCACCAGCCACAGTAGGCAGAGTTCTAAGATGACCACCAGCGACTCCCATCTTCTCTCCTGTAATGTGGACAGAACTTGCAAATATAATAGGATATTGCTCCTGTGATTTTTACATCATATGGACAAGGTGAAGAGATTTTGAAAATATAATTTTAGTCTCTAATCAGGCATCTTTGACTTAATTAAGAGGGAGATTATCACGGGTAGGCTTGTCTCATTAGGTAAACCTATTAAAAGAAGACTTAAGAGGGCTGGGCACAGTGGCTCACACCTGTAATTCTATCACTCTGGGAGGCCAAGGCAGGAGGATTTCTTGTGCTCAGGAGTTTAACACCAGCCTGAGCAAGAATGAGACTCTGTCTCTACTAAAAATAGAAAAATTAGCCAGGCATTGTGGCAGGGGCTTATAGTCCTAACTACTCCAGAGGCTGAGGCAGGAGGATTACTTGAGCCCAGGAATTTGAGGTTGCTGTGAGCTATGTTGACAACACATCACTATAGCCTGGGTAACAGAGGGAGACTTTGTCTCAAGAGAAAAAAATAAGTCCAGATTTTACCTGTACTTAGAAACTGGAAGCAGAGGAGACCACCTCCAACCCTTCCATTGATGGTTTTAAAGAAGGAAGCCTCTACAAGTTCCACAGCTTTAAGGAAATAAATCCTGCCAATAACTGTGTGAGCGTAGGAAGGCCCCCAGAGCCTCAGATGGGATCACAGCTCTAGCTGATACCTTGAGGACAGCCTTGTGAGTCCCTCAGCAGAAAACTCAGCTAAGTGGCACCCACGCTCCTGACCCACAAAAACTAGGAGATAACAAATGGGTGTTAGTCACTGAGTTTGTGGCAATTTGTTATGCAGCAGTAGATAGCTCATACACCAGCCAAGAACCAATAATTCCTACAGAGGTCAAGGTGAGAATGATGTCAGTGGTACCAAGATGAGGAATCAGCTCTAGACATTCTCCACAAAGGCCTCGTTTAATAATAATAAACCAGAAAAAGACTTCAAAGTCTAACGGGCCCATTCCCTTTTCCTGTCATTCTCTTTTTAAAAATTAAAGGCCAGCATTGGCACCCTGGGCTGACTTGATCACAGCATGATGAAATAAGCTTCCTCTAAGAGTTAGGGAAAAGAGGATTCAGCCAGCGTAAGAGGAGGAACAAGTTGCTCTTTGGGAAAAAAAAAAGAATGTTTTCAAAGGAAACATTCAACTCTCAAACCTAAAAAAAAAAAACTTCAGCCAAGATGAAACTCCCACCATTCGGCATTTGCAAGAGCTACAGGAGAGATGACGCAAACAGGAACTCATTCTGGGTGTGCAAATCTCCAGCAAGTGTGCAAGGCACAAGAGCCTCATGTGAATTCTTCCCAGCCCAGACCCCACAAGTTCTCATGCCCTTGATAAGACCTGTCTGGCTCCTCAGAGGTGGAGTACTGGGAGACAGTACTTAATTAGGCGCTAAACTGTGTGTTGCTGGGTTTAAATGGTGACCTTTGCATAAAGCCAGTGTGATGGTGGCACACTTCCTTTTCAGGAATTACTTGCATGGCTACCCAATGCAGTCAAGATAAAAATCTAAATTACAGGCCAGGCGTGGTGGCTCGCACCTATAATCCCAGCAACTAAGGAGGCTGAGGTGGGAGGACTGATTGAAGCCAGGAGTTCAAGACCAGCCTGGGCAACTTAATGAGCCTCCCCACCCCCTGTCTCTAAAAAAAATTTAAAAATTAGCTTGTAGGCTCGATGCCCATAGCACAGTGGTTACAGTGCCAGCCACATGCACTGAGGGTGGCAAGTTCAAACCTGGACTGGGCCAGCTAAACAACAATGACAACTGCAACAAAAAAATAGCTGGGCATTGTGGCAGGTGCCTGTAATCCCAGCTATTTGGGAGGCTGAGGCAAGAGAATCGCTTAAGCCCAAAAGTTGGAGGCTGCTGTGGGCTGTGACACCACGGCACTCTACGACCAGGGTGATATAGTGAGACTGTCTCAAAAAAAAAAAAAAATTAGCTTGTAATCCTAGTTCTAGCCTAGCAGCCTGAGCCACTTGAGGCTGCTAGATGGCTGAGGCTACAGTGAGCTATTATTGCTCCACTGAATTCCAGCTGGATCAACACTGAGTTGCTTTTCCTTCCAGTGCTTTTTTCGGTGCCCTGCTCCCCCACTTTCCTCCCTAGAGAATTTGTATTTCAAGACATGCTTTATAAAGTCACCTCCTCCGAGCAGCCTTCTTGGATTTTTTTCCTATGAAGAGTCTTTATAAATCCCTAGCACAGCCTGTGCTCGTTTCCAAATCTGTTCAACTGTGACAAAAATGGACCTTCCATTGTAAAAACAATTAAACAAATTAGCATATATCAAGGCTTTAGAACTTGGTAGCATGTCTTCAGCACATGGTGAACATCCATGACTAGTTCTATCATTTACTGAGTTCCTAGTAAGTATCCAATGTTGTGTGGGTCCTAGAGTATGAAACAGGCATGGACCCTGCTTTTTTTCCCTTTTTTCTTTAAACATGGGGTTTAGTGCAGTGCCTCATACAGGGCAGACTCCTTTTTGTGTCAGTCATCCAAGTAAATAAGTCCTCTCCTGGACCCTGTCACTAGGATAAAAGGCTTCTTGAAACCCCAACACCAGCATCAAAGTCATAAAGATCAGAAACTAACCCTAGTCTCTGACATTATTTAGAATCCTGTTCATAAGACAAGTCAAAGGGAGCTGTGACAATATAATCCCTGAAGAGACTATTCTTGTGTCCTGGCAATATCTCATTTTGGGACTGGATGTTGAGGACCTGCCTCATACCACTATACCTTCATCTTGGCCGGTATCTTCTCCTCTGGGGAAGTTCATCATCTCTGCTCAAGGAGGAGTTAATCTTCCCCATCTGACTTTTCTAGAGTCTGACTTTTCTTCTAAGTTTTAACCACCATCTGTCACATCGCGTATTTCTTTATTTGATACCTCCATCCCAATGTATGCTCCACAGGGTAAACATATGGATCAACCTCAGTACTCGGTAGCTAGGACCAAAGCACCTAATTCTGGGTAGTGTTGCTATAAAGGAATATCTGACACTGGGTAAATTATGTTATTAGAAAAAGGTTTATTTGGCTCAGAGTTCTCCAGGCTATATCAGAAGCATGAGGTCAGCCTCTGCATCTGGTGAGGGTCTCAGGAAGCTCCCATTCAAGGCAAAGGAAAAGGGGCAGCCAATGTGTGCAGAGGTCATGAAGTCAGACAAGATGAGAGAAAGAAGAGCAGGTGCCAGGCTCTTTTTAACAATCAGTTCTCCGGCTCGGCGCCTGTGGCTCAGCGGGCTAGGGCGCCAGCCACGTACACCTGAGCTGGCGGGTTCGAATC
This sequence comes from Arctocebus calabarensis, assembly GCA_963573935.1. Lineage (NCBI taxonomy): Eukaryota > Metazoa > Chordata > Mammalia > Primates > Lorisidae > Arctocebus > Arctocebus calabarensis. The sequence goes on along the minus strand of CAUYON010159591.1, from coordinate 21,119 downwards.
CAGCCTGGGCCAGCCAAACAACAATGACGGCTGCAACCAAAAAATGGCCGGGCGTTGTGGCAGGTGCCTGTAGTCCCAGCTACTTGGGAGGCAGAGGCAGAAGCCTCGCTTGAGCCCAGGAATTGGAGGTTGCTGTGAGCTGTGATGTCACAGCACTCTATCCAGGGTGACAGCTTGAGGCTCTGTCTCAAAAAAAAAAAAAAAAAATCAGTTCCCCGTGGTAAATAATAGAGAGGGAACTCAGTCCTTACCATTCATGAGGGTTCTGCCCCCAGAAGTGAAACACCTCCCACCAGGCACCACCTCCAACACTGGGGATCGAACTTCAACACAAGATTCGATCAAATTGAATCTAGAGGACAAATATCCAAACTATCAGCATGTCAGCACCAGACACATAGCAGACACCCAGTAAGTGTCTGTTTGGTGAAAATAACAGTAGTCATAACAGCCAGTACTAATACTTTCCGTGCACCAGGAACTGTCCTGAGGGCTTTATGTGTATTAACTCACGTCATCCATGCACCAACCCTGTGAGCTAGGTACTGTTGTTAGTCCCACTTAGGAAGGAAGAAGCAAAAGGCAGGAGAATTTAGTCACTGGTCCAGTTCTAAAGCCAATGACTTACAGAGTAAGGATTCAAAGCAAGGTGTCTGACCCAAAGTCTATGCTCTTAGTTGCAACACTAGAATGAATGAATGAATGAACAGACAAAATCATTTTATAAATGTGACACCCAGAGGACTACTGGGGGACGCCCTGGCCTTCTACCCACGCATCTTCTTGAATATTATAACCTCTACCCGAAGCAAAATTCTATGCCTCATATACAGTAACCCTTGGCAAGTGTTTTTTTTTTTTTTTTTTGCTTAGCTCACACCTGAGTTAGTGCTTTGGGACATTTAAAATACCTTTTCTTGCAAATATCCACATGAAGGGAGGGATTCACAATGCCTATGAAACAAAGTAACTGTTAATAGTCCTTATCCAGAGCTTTTGACAATAAGGGAACAGAATCCAGGGTGTGGCACAGTGATGCTGCCATCAGTTTCTGAGTCAAGGGAGTGCTCAGTACATGTGAATGATGAGTTTGAAGAGGGAATGATGCAAAAAAGAAAATAATAATAATCTCTTCTTGAGCCTTCTGAATCCTCTTACTCTCCCTGAGGAGGGAATGAGCATTCCGTATGCCCAGGAGAGTAGACAAGGCGGCAAATACACAACATGTTTGTGGCAGGAACTGGCAGCTGCCTGGCCAGATTCAGCTGCAAGTGAGCAAATCCCACCTTCTTTGCTAGCTCAGAAGCAACTGCAAATCACAGTGGGCTCTCAGGAGAAGCTGCACTGTACCAAGGGTAGAAGCCGCTCAGAGAAAGAAGAGAAGCAGAGGGAAAAAAAATCTGGCTACATATCTACCTGGGACAATCTGTTTTCTCAACAGCACGGAGGACCATGTACCAGGACCAGGCAAGCAAAGCGTGGGCATATGCTACTCCTGGGTTAATCCACAGACCTCGGGGAAGAGCAAATAGCACTGCTAGGCTGCCGTGCTCTAAAAATACCCAGCACACTCCCACCGTGCCACGAATGGTAAGCTCTTAGTGGGCAGGAATCCTGCCAAACAAATGCCTAGTTGGACACTAGAATGACTCCAAAGCCTGGGGATGGTGAAAACACAGAATTCAGCTAGGAAATTGTTGATGAAGCTTTGACAAAACTGGCATATTTGGATTGTCATGAGTTGGGAAGGAGGAGCCTACTAACTGAGCAGCAGTGAAAAGTCAGAAAATGCAATGGTTAAAAATGCAGGCTCTGGAATTTGATAGAATCCACTTAAATCTTGGACCCACAGCTTCATTATCATGCCTCACTGGGGGAAAGCATAGTCTCACTGAGCCTCAGTTTCCTCATCCACAAAAAGTGAACAATGATAATCATCACAACCATTTATCTACCTCTTTGGTTTTTAGAAGTGTTGTAGTAGATTGCAAATATTCCCCAACCTTCTCTACAGGATTCCCTCCCTACTGGTCAATCAGAGTCCTCACTGATGTCAGGCTAGGAGGTGGTAGAAAGGTGGGTGGAAATGATAGTGCCACTTCTTAAGCTTAAGAAGAAGCTTTAAGACCTATCTCATGGTCTACGTATTTGTCTTTTCTCTCTGCTATAAAGACTAGCAATGACCCTTTTTTCAGCCTGGGTCCTGGATCTAAGCAGAGCGTCAACAAACCTAACATGAACTGCAAATGAGAAATATACTTTTCTTTGTAAGCTATTGAGATTTGGGGGTTGTTTGTTACTGCAGCATAAACAAGCTTAAGCTGACTAATACAAAGGATAATGGAATCAATTATACACTATATCTGGCATTTTCTAAAGCACTCAACAAAGTTTCCTTATTATTCAATCTCAACATCATTGGTTCCTACCCTTTTGCAGACATCCCAGACCTTGTTAAGAAGATAATGAAAGTTTTGCATCCTCTGCCTTGAGAAATACACATTTGGAAACCACTATGAAGGGTGTGCACTCCAGAAAGATAGCCTCTGTTAGAAGAGCCCAGGTTGAGAAATGCATTTTGCTGTCTTGAAGCAGATTTTCTAAACTTCAGCATGAAAATGCCAGCAACACAGCTGTGTCATGCCAGTTATCGCTGAGTGCAGACAGGTAAAGATGCCACAGGGTCACTTCCCATCCTGGACCAACACAAAGCGAGGCAGGAATCCACAGACATGGAAGAACAGAGCTGGTCCTGGCCTTAGTTGGCATCTAATCCTAGGCCCTGGGCTCCCTGGGGAACATGCAGTTCTTCAGTGTTTAGATATCATTATCTAATTTGTGTGTCTAATTTCAAAGGAACGCTTCCTCCCTGGAGGGACTTTCTACTCCAAGGACAGGCTATTTGGGGCTCCCACCCACTCTGCGTTATTGAGCAAAGCCTACATTTTCCAGACTCCCAAGCCCGACCTTTACCCTACTCTGAAGCCCGCAGCCTCCAAGAGTAAACCAGTCCCCTAGACCTCTACATAGCCGTATATTCCTACCCACTCTCAGAGAACAGACAAGTCTCAACACTGTAGAGGCCATGTTTCCAACAAGGGACAGAGGAATAGCTTCACTCACTTTCTTTCTCTCATCCCATTCATTCATTTATTTAACAAATATTCATTGAGATGCTTCTATATGCTCCATTACATATTGCCTGCATGATGTCAAATAAGTTATGTAATCTCTCTCTCTCTCTCCAGGCCTCAGTCTTCTCACTTACATGGAATGATAATAGGACTAGCCCAACAGGTAACTATAGTTATTAAATATATTAATACATACATGCACAGCTCCTGAGCACTAACTGGCACAAAACAACTGCTCAGTGAATGTGAGTTATATTTTGCCATGTACTATAGTAGTAGTCACTAGGGACAAAATAATGAGTGAGAACTAACAGAGCCCCTAACCCTACGAAGCTGATGCTCCTTTGGAAGAAAGAGACATTAATCAAATAATCTGTAGGCAAAGGATATGATTCATACCTTAATTATGCTGATGGTATCCTGAGTATATGCAAATGTTCAACCTCAGCAAAATGTATACATTAAATATGTACAATTTCTGCATATCAACTATACCTCAATAAACCTTTAAAACCCAATCACTCTAATGACTGTAAAATATGCAACCACCATAAATGTTACCAAGCAAAAGTATATGGTTCTATGAGTGAACATGATACAGGCAGTGATGCAGGAATAGGTCCTCTACAGAAGTGATGAGGACTTTGAGATCTGGAGACTGCGTAACACTCAAGTATAATAGGACAGTAGAGAATGTGTAGTTCTTTTTGGGGGAGTGGGGAACTCTGTTCCAGGCAGAAGGGGCAACATGTAGGACAGTTCCTCTCAATATCCAACACTGTCAGACACATAGCGCCTTAGACTAATAACAATAATCAGACAATAATAACAGAGGTCTAAATGGAAGACTGTATGATTTCAACAACATACCTCAATAAGATTCCTCCATCTCTCAAAAATTTATAGTTAACCACAGGACAGTTGCTTTCCTTTTTTTTTTTTTTCTTTTTTTTCAAATTAATATGAGAGTACAATTTTTAGATTATATTATTCTCACTTCCAGGGTAAAGTCCCATTTGTAGAAGAGCCACTCACCCAGGGGGTGACACAGGCTCACAATGTGCACATTAGGTGAGATCCCACCTCATGCCCTCCTCCTTCTGCCCAAGCCCCTCCTACTTCCCTCTACCCCCAAAATGTACTATATTTGTGCTTTGTTGTTCTTATGATCATGTAATTGTTTATATATTGATTTCACATTAGTATGGAGTACATTGGATATTTATTTTTTCATTCTTGCAATACTTTACCAAGAAGAATATATTTCAACCCCATCCAGGTAAATGTAAAAGATGTAAAGTCTCCATCTTTTTAATGGCTGAATAATATTCCATGATATACATTTACCACCTAAGGGATCACAGTTTGTTGATCCATTCACGGGTTGATGGGCACTTTAGGTTGCTTCCACAGCTTGGTGATTATGAATGAAGTGGCAATAAACATTCTGGTGCAAATGTCTTTGTGGTAAAATGATTTTTGTTCTTCTAGGTAGATATCTAGTAATGAAATTGTAGGATCAAATGGAAGGTCTACTTTTAGCTCTTTGAAGATGCCCTATACGTCTTCCAAAAAAAGCTGTATTAGTTTGCAATCCCACCAACAGTGTAGAAGTGTTCCCTTCTCTCCACATCCACACTAACATCCGGTGTTTTGGGACTTTGGGATGTGGGCTAATCTTACTGGAGTTAGGTGATGTCTCAAAGTGGTCTTGATTTGCATTTCTCTGATGATTAAATACGATGAGCATTTTTTCATGTGTTTGTTGGTCATTTGTCAGGACGGTTGGTTTCCAAATCCCACTGCAATCAATGCCACCCTCCTGCAGGAGCTGTGATGGGTAGGAGATGAGCCTGATGAGGGGGAGGCTCAAGTATTAATGATGATGGTACAGTATATGGAAACCTTTGTGGATTTTACGTCTCTGGCTTGATCCAAAGTCTTTCCCTAAAGGATGATACCATGTGATCAAAAAATGTCTTAACATTTATTTATTTTCATATGAATGACAAAACATAACTATAGTCCAGAAAGTAGAAGGGGAGAGGAGAGAGAGGGGAGGGGAGGGATCATATGGGAGGAAGGAGGGTATTTGGGGGGACCTCACCTAAGGTGCATGTCGCAAAGGTACATTTCAAAACTATTAAGAAATGAGTATAGGGTGGCGCCTGTGGCTCATCGAGCAGGGCGCCGGCCCCATATACCGAAGGCGGCGGGTTCAGGCCCTGCCTGGGCAGATAGCGGGCGTTGTGGCGGGCGCCTATAGTCCCAGCTACTTGGGAGACCGAGGCAAGAGAATCGCCTAAGCCCAGCAGTTGGAGGTTGCTGTGAGCTGTGTGACGCCGCAAAAGTGAGACTCTGTCTCTACAAAAGAAAAGGAAGGAAAGAAAGGAAGAAAGAAAATGTATGTGCACCGTAAGGGAAGAAGTATAATACAATTATCTCTGTATGCAAGCGACATGATCACATATGTAGAAACTACACCCACAAAAAAAAATAAAAACTTTAAAGAAATGAGTATAATTGTGATGGTTGTGTTACTTAGTTCAATGTAAACATTTCACATGGTATATCAAAGCAGTACCCTGAATCCCATAAATGCATCAATGTACAAAGTTATAATTTAATAAAAAATAATTTTGAAAAAAATTATTTATTTATTTTAGTATTTAGGGCCTACCAGGCAGCACAGGAGGTGCTAGACACAATGCTGGCCGAGTCATATTGCACCAGATTCTGTCTCCTATGCGCTATTTAACAACATTCTGAATAATCCTACCCAAACAATATTTACAAAGAATAAAAAAGTGACATGAACAGCACAATAGTTTCATACATATATTTACAGACTCTTCAATTCTAGAAAAGGAGTCTTGTTACACTCTGGGGAAAATCAGTCTTTATGCTGAATAACAAATTAACATTTCAGGAGAAACGCAACGCTGTGTGAGATCTTCCTACATTAGCAGTTAGAATAGGAGAGACAGGAGACAGCGTCACTTCCTTTTCCTCCTTTTCCATGAAAAGAGGTCACCATGCCTTCAAAAACCTGATGAGTTGACTCGGCGCCTGTGGCTCAACGGGCTAAGGCGCCAGCCACATACACCTAAGCTGGCAGGTTCGAATCCAGCCCTGGCCCCGCCAAACAACAATGACGGCTGCAACCAAAAAATGGCCGGGCGTTGTGGCGGGCGCCTGTAGTCCCAGCGACTTGGGAGGGGGAGGCAAGAGACTCGCTTGAGCCCAGGAATTGGAGGTTGCTGTGAGCTGTGATGCCACAGCACTCTATCCAGGGTGACAGCTTGAGGCTCTGTCTCAAAAAAAAAGAACCTGATGAGTTCTCTTTTCAAGAATGTCAGAACAGAAGGAACCTTCACTGGTCATTACTTTTTCTCTCAAAGACTTTGCCTTTCATGACATTTGATATTAATATATAAGTAACTCTGACAGACTAATTACTATGTGCCAGACCCTATTCCAAACACTCTTTATGTGTTAACTAGTCGAATGCTCAGAATGACCTCCTGGGGTCAGTTCTAGTTCATTCCGCTTCTACATAGGAAGAAACTAGAGCACAGAGAGGTTAAGTGACTTGCCTAAGATCACAGAGCAAGTGAATATAGTGGGGTCAGGATTCAAACCAAGCAGGGAATTCTAGAGACCCTTCTCTTAAGTCCTCCACTTCTTGTATTCAGAGGCATTAAATCTCAGGGTGTAAGAGAAACACGAGTAAGGTTTAATGCCACCTTCCACCCTTGTGAGACCCACAGAGAAGGAACGTACAGCTAAGAGTTACAGCTCATCACCACCATAGGCAGGGTATGCTGCGATGAGATGAGGGTAGACACACTTGTTCTAGCAATTGTATCTGTGGCCAATATACAAGGGGAACTGCATGCTTTTTTCTTGCTGAGTCCTGAAATAAAGGGCCTCTCTGTCAGAAGATTTCAGTTTTCAGAGGTATATCCCACGTGTGTGTCCAGTTTCTCTCCCAGGTTCCCTGTATGAACTGACCACAAGCTGTGAGCTGTCTTTGTGTGCAGGGGGTATCCATAGCGTCTAAATGCAAACAGCCAAAATTCAGCACGCCTCTTACACTGGTCATACAGCATTAGCACCTCAACTGAAGCGACAGTGTTATAATCAGGTAGCATCAAGTGCCTCTGTATTTAAAAGCCATAGTCTCTGGCTCTTTTAGGGGAGATCCTAGCAACAACAACAACAAAAAACCAAAGCCTTTTGTGGTCAATTGCGTGATTGGCCCAATTCTTCATCCCCCACTGTAAGCACGTCTCTGTTGTGTGATTCTGTGGTCCACACCACTAAAGAATCAGAATATAGGGCAGTGCCTGTGGCTCAGTGACTAGGGCTCCGGCCCCATATACTGAGGGTGGCAGGTTCAAACCCAGCCCCGGCCAAACTGCAACAAAAAAATAGCCAGAAGTTGTGGCAGGCACCTGTAGTCCCAACAACTTGGGAGGCTGAGGCAAGAGAATCACCTAAGCCCAAGAACTGGAGGTTGCTGTGAGCTGTGACGCCACAGCACTCTACCGAGGGCAACAAAGAAAAAAAAAGAATCAGAATATATTTCCTTTCCCTTTGACGTAGGGTTTGGCCATGTGACTTGGTTTGGCCTATACAGCCAGAAAGAGGTGACAATGTGCCGGTTTTATCTTTTGCTTTGGTGGGAGGAGTAGGGTCCAAGAACTCAGGGAAGAGATTGTCTGGAGCCCCCCGCCCAGGACATCACCACAGAGCTCATGAGGTCTCGGTTCGCTCCTTTAATAAATAAGAACTGAGGCCGAAAGAAAAGAATTGAGGTACCGCCCAGTGAGTGAACATGAAAGCTGGTGAGACCCAGGGCTCCTGCTTTCCCGCTCCAGGTTTCTGGGCAGGAAGCACTGGAACCCGGATTTTAGGCAAAGTTATCCGAAGCCCCAAGATCCACTGAGCAGCTGCTCCTCAGCCCTGAGCTATGTGCTAAGGGGAATAAAAGTAAATAGCCTGGCTGGGTCTCTGATTGTAACGTCCTTAATCCACGATGGGGTGAGTAAGTGATACTCCGGGGGGGAAAGAAACTGTTAGGACACAGCAGGGTATGACTTCGTTTAAAGAACTGGACTGAGAATCAGAAAGGGAGGGCTAGAGTCTCAGTTCTGCCACTCACCCGCCATATGACTGTGAACCAGTCACGCTCCATCACTGAATGTTGGCTTCCTCATTAATAGAATGTGGGTGTTTCTATTACTTATTCATTACAAAGAAAAAATAGTAACTTTACGGTAGAGATTACCTTGACCAAGTTATCAAAATTAGCGTCATCAGTATCAGAGCAACCCACTTCCTGCGTCTCCTACCATGATTCGCCAGGAATACAATGTCATTCAGCAATATTCTAGCCAAAAATGTGTAAAGGAAATAGGCAAAGTATAAACACTGGCAACTCTGGGTAGAGGGAATATAGGCTTTTGTCCTACTATTCTTTCTTCTGTAAGCTTAAAAATGTAGCCTAACATATATACAGTTTAAAAAATATGTCTGAACTCAAGCCCCACTCCAGAATAATAAAATCTGTTTCGCTGGGTGTGGAGTCCAAGCATCCATGTTTTTGTTTTTATTTTGTTTTCTAAGCTCCTTGGTGATTCTAACATACTGAAAGTACTTATGGTTTCTTTTCTTTTCTTTTTTTTTTGAGACACAGTCTCACTATGTCGCTTTCAGTGTAGTGCTGTGGCATCACAGCTCACAGCAACTTCAAACTCTTGGTCTTAAGCGATTCTCTTGCCTCAGCCTCCCAAGTAGCTGGACTATAGACACCTGCCACAATTCCCGGCTATTTTTGGTTGCAGTTGTCATTGTTGTTTAGCAAGCCTGGGCCAGGCTCGAACCCACTACCTTTGGTGTATGTGGCCAGCACCCTACTCACTGAGCTATAGGCACTGAGCCGCACTTAAGGGTTCTTAAAGGATGGTTACATTCTGACCTTCTTTGGACTAATGGGTTCCAGAATGAATGATCCAGCTCAGTTCTCAATGAGAAGCAACCCCTGGGGACTTATTAGAAAAGCAAATTCGGTGGGCCCCATCAGACCTGCTGGGTCAGGCATTCTGCAGGTGGACCAGCAATCTGCTTTAACAAGGCTCCCAGGTGGCTGTGATGTCCACAAGGGTGGGAACCACAGTCCACAATGCTTCTCAGGTGACTAATAGTGTTCCTTTTCTTTTTAAAATTTTTTTCTTATTTTTAACTATTTAACATACACACACAGTTTACTCTCTTAACCAATCAGTGTAGACTCGATGCCCAACATCACCCTTCCCAAAAGTCTCCCAAAAGGTAGGGCCGAGGCACAACAGCGCAAGTGTGGGTTGCACCTTCCCTGCTCCAGTGTCCAGCCCTGCCTCTGATGGGCTCGGTTCCTTGCTCTCCTTCCGAGCCCTGCAAGGCACGACATCCCTTTATACATCCCCTGCTCAGTCCCCGCTACACAGTCCTGTCACTACTACCACTAACTCCTTGAAACACACCCATGTTCTAAGTCACTGCACATTCCCTGGGCCTGCCCAGGAAACAAAGAATCACTAGGTCATTAACAATTCAAGGGTGTCTACCGAAAAAGACTCGAGCCCTTTCCCAAGTGTGAGGCTGCGTGATGGGTGTCAGCTGTGATGATTTTTAGGCGGTACGAGGATTCGGAATGAAATAACACCGAATCACATGGTTAGAAGTTGCTCCCTTTTAAGTCTGTTTCAACTCTTCTGAAAGCACCAAGGAAAAAAGAAACTCCAAAGTCCTGCAACACTGCTCCTCCCCCTTTGTTAACAGAGAGAGAGCCCAGGGCCTCGTGCTCAGAGCCTCAGGCAGGCGGCAGTCTCCGTGCTGCTGGGTCTTCGTTGTATATATTTTTACACTTACTTTCTATTTGTGGGAAGTGATACTGGCTTTCCATTTCTGGCTCTGATGCCAAGTTGCTTTTTTAAAATAAATGTGCTTAAATTAAAAAGAGAGTGATTTCAAGCATACATTAAACAAATAATCGTAGAGATGTTTGAAGTTGGGAAACGGAGAGGAGGAGGACCCGGGCTTCTTTCCTGTGAAATTGTCACCCCACGTTCGTCCCACGTACATCGTCTTGGAGACTGCAGCCTCCTGTGATCTAAGGCTGAAACACTGGGAGAGGAATGGAGCTTCCAGGCAGTCGGGAACCCCAGCTCCAAGGGCAGGGCTGCCCCCTGAAACCCAGGGACTGAAATCTTAGATTCTACTGAGCCTAGGTTGGCAGCAGCGGTAACACGGGTGGCTAACACGTGGGCACACTCCTAAACTGCGTCTGAGCCTCCTACACTTTCTCTCTTCAACTGCCTCATCTGCAGAGATATGGGATCAAAGAGAAGAAGTTTCTAAAATTCCCCACACCTTGGGCATCTGACCAGGGATGCTTTTCCCTTGACCTTAAAGACTTACAAAGGGCATCATTATTGGTAATTGCAAAACCATTATAAAAAGCAAGTCTCTATTTTGGGTGACTCCCCATGCTCAGGATAAAAGATACTCATAGCCTTGGTGTTTTCATTCCAATAGGAACTCCTTTTAAGATTTCAAGCAACATTACAATTTTAAAAGAGAAAAAAAAAAACAAAAACATTTTCGGTAATTAAATGCAAATCACCGGAGCTCAGAACTCAAGGCCTTGTCTCTGGAGTGCCCTGATTACAAGCATGGGGTGAAATAAATAACTGAGAAAAGAAACAGGTTGTTGTTCATCTTCCCTCCCACACCACCCTCTGGCTCAAAGAAAATACGCAAGTTGGTGCTTTTGCACAAGGATGATGCTACCTGGAGACCCTTTTTCCCCAGGGTAGGATGCTCCATTCCTACTCTGCTACTCAGGAACACCATCTCCAAGGTCTTGATGTGCCAGCTCGTTTACTGCAGCCGGAGACAGAACAAAGTGAACTTGCCTCAAAGGCTGGGTTCAAATGCTACTTCCCTCAAAGTGCTTTTAGGACCCTCCCCTACTACCGGCTTTTCCACAGCAATGAAGTCAGAATATTTGTTTTCATTTCAAACACCCGTACTGAAACGTCTTCTCATCCCATGCATAGTGACTGCTGTGCTGGGTGTTGGGGGGTACAACAGTGAAGACCATCAGACAATTGTCCATCCTCTTGGAGCTTAGTTCAAATTGTTCAGAGAGGCAGGAGTTAGTCCAATAATCACAAAAGTAGATGTAACATCACAAATCGTAGTGCTATTTACGCACGTGACAAGAGGAGCTGTCGTGACAGGACGGCCAGCACACAGGGTCTGTGCCTGGCCGGGCAGGGGAACGTGTGGAGAGCTGCAAAGAAGGCCAACATCGCTTCTGCAAAGAGCAAGGTGGGCAGGTGTGACACGGGGCTGGGTCAGCTGTGTGGTGCATCGAAGGCCATAGAGACACAGTTTATCCCTAACACCACAGCAATGAGGAGCCACCAAACAGTTCGAACCAGGGAGCTGCATGATTGGGTTTGCATTTTGAAAGATCCTCCTGGCTCAGTGGAGACGACGGATGTTGAGTGAGGAGCAAAGATGCAAATAAGGAGAGTAGTCTGAAGACCTGCGGTCGTTCTGCCAAGAGATGGTGAGCCCTGGGCCACACCGGTGATGTGGGAGACGAGAGATGTGACTCTATTGCTGTGTGATGCTGGTCAAGCTATTTCTCTCTGAACCTCCATTTCCTCATCTCTGAACTGGAAATAACAGTGCCTCAGCCTCCCAGTGAAAGGAGATGGCGCTTACAGGCTCCTGGCATGTTATGAGGACGTGACAAATGTCGTCCGTTGTTACATTATAATGATGATCTCCATAGCTTGTCCATTCTCACCTTTTTCAATGGCTGTTAGTCGACTTCTCACTTCATCCGTGAGGCTTCATGTCCTTGGAAGGCGTGGTCCCTGCAGGATTTGCCTTATATGAAATCATCCACCGGGTAACACCCAGAAAGTACAAATAAACATGTGTGGGAGAAAGTGACTTGAACGGTCCGGGTGGTGGCCACTCTGTGGGCTCCCTGACGCCCTGAGTCCATCCATCACAGCCGGCTGGTCCACACTTTGCAAGGTGTGACTTGCATGGAGACGCTCTGATGTGATCTGCCTGGTTTGACCTTTACCCGAGCAGGTGCATGACGGCCCCCAGCTACAGAGAACTTCAGGATTCACTTGAGCTTTTAAGCTGAAGTCGTGTTCTTCCTGGGCAGTCCCCACCCAGTGACGGAGTGTGGTGGGGATCCTGGGCCACGTCTGCCCGGAGCAGAAGGTAATCTCTGTTCCAGAGCTTTCCATGAGGCTGTCAGGTCTGCATCGCAGTCTGGGCTCTCTCCCTGGCCCAGTCCTGCCTCCCTCCTCTCCTCCTGTTTCATTTTTCACAGGTATTTATGCCCCCCCATAAACCTCCTGCACCCTAAACTTCACCTTGGCATCTACTTCCTGGAGAATCCAACTTTCTCACCTTGAGGAGCAGAGAAACTCAAAGCTACAACATGAGGAATCATACAAAAGAACTAAAACTCAGAGCTGTCCACTACCTCAAGGGATTAAAAACTCCAAGAGCGGCTCGGCGCCTGTGGCTCAACAGGCTAAGGCGCCAGCCACGTACACCTGAGCTGGTGGGTTCGAATCCAACCCTGGCCCACCAAACAACAATGATGGCTGCAACCAAAAAAAAAAAAAAAATGGCCAGGCATTGTGGTGGGCGCCTGTAGTCCCAGCTACTTGGGAGGCGGAGCAAGAGACTCGCTTGAGCCCAGGAATTGGAGGTTGCTGTGCGCTGTGATGCCACAGCACTCTATCCAGGGTAACAGCTAGAGGCTCTGTCTCAAAAAAAAAAAGAAAAAACTCCAAGAGCTATGCAAGGGAATTGTCTAAGTAAGTTGGCTCAAATCACCAGGAAGCTTTCTGAGTGATAATAGATGTTGGGGTTCTAAGAAAGATTGCTCCCCAATTTTGGCCGGAAGCCCAGGGGTCATTTGGGCTATATCATTGCCAGTTCTCCCCTTCTGGCCAGCACCTCTCAATCCATTATCGTGGATACTAATTATAAACCTGGAACAAGAGCCAAATCTCACAGCAAGGAAGACCCAGGACTGTCAGTCTACTTTACCTAACCCTGCACGGAAATCATCGTGAATTAAAGAGCTAAAAGAAATCAGATGGAGACAAGAGAAAAAGCACCCCTAAGAGAACCATCCGGCCTTTCATAGGAGAGAGAGCACCACTCTAGAAGGGAACTGTTATTGCTGTAATTGGGAGGCTATTTCAGCAGGTTTTGGGAAATCTATTCAAAGTTTAGTCTAATCTCAATTTCTAAGACATCAAGCCACTTCCATGTCAAAAGGTGACAGACAGGTGGCAGGTGGAACCGACAACATGGCAGTAATCCTAAAGACGCTAATGATAGCGATTAGTATTTATGGAGACATGAGTATGTTTCTAGCTCGTGTGGGGTATTTTTTTAATATAATTGTCTCATCTGGTCATCACAGGAACTCCTTGACAGTTAATGATCTTATAACCGTATTTTCCAAAGAGAGCACAAAGGCCCAGAGAGGTTAAGTAAATTGTCAGAGGCCACAGAGCTAGTAAGTGGCAGAACTAGGATTCAAACAGGTTTCTCCAGAATTGAAGGCTGCATTTATCATTCCCCAGAGCACTTTTCCTTCCAGATATTCACCCAACACACAGACACAGAGACGGCACGTCAGTGGCTGCGTCCTCTGACAAGCATCTACTGTTTACTCCATGCCATGCCCTTGGCTAGGAGGGAAAAAGGGATGGATGGTCTGTGGGATCAAGAAGCTCAAAGACTAGTTGGGAAGATACTACTGAGCGATTTCTTTCATGTTGTCCCCTGGGAGACTGCCTCTTAATTATGAGAAACAGGTACCATCAGCAGCTACAGATTCTTTCTTCTTTAAGGAAAAAGAAGCTGAAAATAGGAGAACGTAGTCAATGTCTGGGCATACGTCTAGTCACGACAAAGCTGAAACCCAAACCAGGTAAGCCAGTATATCACAGCCTCTGAACCTCCACCAGGGGGACGGAGGAAGGGCGCTCCTTGCCCAAGTCAGGATGCAATTTGCAGACGTTGTGCAGAGCAGAAAATACACGAGCCTCTGAAGGGCAGTGATCCATCATTTCAGCCATCTTAAATGAGACCAGAATAGATCAAGAAGAATCACAGCCACATATAACTTTAATGGTCAAGGGTATTAGCTAAACTCCAAAATCCTTCTTCTTAAAGTTCTCTGGCCATCGTTTTGGAATGTTTGGAGATCCTGGCTTAGGCAGCAAAGCAATACCTATCTAGAGGGGAGAATATTGCCAGATGTCCTAGTAAGAACCTCCCAGAATATGAGACACAAGGAAGCCCACACACATCCCAGTCAGGCCACACACATCCCGGTCAGGCTACACACATCCCGGTCAGTCCACACACATTCTGGTCAGGCCACACACATCCCAGTCAGGCTACACACATCCCGGTCAGGCTACACACATCCCGGTCAGTCCACACACACCCCAGTCAGGCCACACACATCCCGGTCAGGCCACACACATCCCGGTCAGGCCACACACATCCCAGTCAGGCCACACACATCCCAGTCAGGCCACACACATCCCAGTCAGTCCACACACATCCCAGTCAGGCCATACACACAGTCAGTTCACACACATCCCGATCAGGCCACACACATCCCGGTCAGGCCGCACACATCCTGCTCCAGCCACACACATCCCGGTCAGGCCACACACATCCCGGTCAGGCCGCACACATCCTGCTCCAGCCACACACATCCCGGTCAGGCCACACACATCCCGGTCAGGCTACACACATCCCGGTCAGTCCACACACATCCCGGTCAGGCCACACACATCCCGGTCAGGCCACACACATCCCGGTCAGGCTACACACATCCCGGTCAGTCCACACACATCCCGGTCAGTCCACACACATCCCAGTCAGGCCATACACACAGTCAGGCCACACACATCCCAGTCAGTCCACACACATCCCAGTCAGGCCATACACACAGTCAGTCCACACACATCCCGGTCAGGCCACACACATCCCGGTCAGGCCGCACACATCCTGCTCCAGCCACACACATCCCAGTCAGTCCACACACATCCCGGTCAGGCCGCACACATCCCGGTCAGGCCGCACACATCCCAGTCAGTCCACACACATCCCAGTCAGTCCACACACATCCCGGTCAGGCCACACACATCCTGCTCCAGCCACACACATCCCGGTCAGTCCACACACATCCCGGTCAGTCCACACACATCCCGGTCAGGCCGCACACATCCCGGTCAGGCTGCACACATCCCGCTCAGGCTCGGTACAAGAAGCCCTACCAGGGCCCCCACACGTGTCTGCTCTGCTGATGACCTCCAGTGATAGAGGACGCCAAGCTTAATTAATCACCTCAGTGCTTTTCCTTACACTTTTAGGAGGCAGATTCTGACCCCTGTAGGCTCTGCTTCTAATCTAGGGCGACATAGAATATTATCTACTCCATTTTCAACCAGAAACCCTTCTTGTTAGGGTGTACAGCAGAATCTACTGACCCCTTCTCCTTCCCCCCTTCTTCTCAGCTTTCAGAAATACAAACACTTCTTCTTCCATATGTTTCCAGCAGCCTGCACCGCCCCTTAGCATGTTCCTCGTAGCAAGCCTAGTGCGTCAACGTCCTTCTGAAAACACAGAGCCCAGAATGAGCCTAGCCAAAGACGAGAGTGTTTGTGAAGGGGCTTCGGAAACTACATCAGCCAGAAGCCATGGATATCACACTCTTCTCCAGGACCAAATAAGAAAGGAAGTGATGGTTCTCTTAACACAAACTAGTTTGAAGAAACTATGAAACGCATTTATTCTTTCTTTTATTTGTCCATTCATTTCACAGACACTGTGCCCTGAGAGAGGGGTGAGCCAGAAAGAGTGAATAAAGTCATTCCTGATTTTTTTTTTTTTATTGTTGGGGATTCATTGAAGGTACAAGAAACCAGGTTATACTGATTGCATTTGTTAGGTAAAGTCCCTCTTACAATCGTGTTTGGCCCCCAAAAGGTGTGGCACACACCAAGACCCCACCCCCCTCGCTCCCTCCCTCTCGAATTCCTCACTTTTTTTTTTTTTGAGATAGAGCCTCCAGCTGTCACCCTGGATAGAGTGCTGTGGCATCATAGCTCACAGCAACCTCCAATTCCTGGGCTCAAGGGAGTCTCTTGCCTCTGCCTCTGCCTCCCAAGTAGCTGGGACTACAGGCGCCCGCCACAACGCCCAGCCATTTTGGGGTTGCAGCCATCATTGTTGTTTGGCAGGCCCGGGCTGTATTCGAACCCACCAGCTCAGGTGTACGTGGCTGGCGCCTTAGCCTGTTGAGCCACAGGCGCCGAGCCATTCCTGACTTTTTTTAATGGATCATCCTAAGGCTCTGCCCAGAGTCCTCTGCTTTCCCATCCTTTTCTCTCTCCCTGGGGAAGCTTATCCACCTCCAAGGCCAAAGCCTCCCAAATGCTAACCTGCCTCTTGGCTCTAGACTGCTTCCCTGATGCTTCCTTCAGGAGGACTTGTAGGCTCATCCAATTCAACACGTCCAAGGAAAAAACTCATCACCTTGCAATCCTCAAACTGGCCCCTCCTCAGAGGTGTCCCTGTTGCCGCCTGTCATTCATTCCCCACTCAACAGCCAGAATGATCTTTAAAAAACAAAACTCTGATCATGTCTATGTCCTGCTTACAGCCCTTTACTGACCTCAAAATAGCCTGCTTTTCCCTGTATGGCCTGGCCTCTTTCTACACCACCAGGATCATTCTATCTCTACTCTAATGATTTTCTTTCTTTTTTTTTTTTTTTTTTTTTTTGTAGAGACAGAGTCTCATTTTATCACCCTGGGTAGAGTGCTGTGGCGTCACAGCTCACAGCAACCTCCATCTCCTGGGCTTAGGTGATTCTCTTGCCTCAGCCTCCCAAGTAGCTGGGAATACAGGGTCCTGCCACAACACCCAGCTATTTTTCTGTTTTGCAGTTTGGCGGAGGCCGGGTTTGAACCCACCACCTTCGGTATATGGGGCCAGTACCCTACTCAATGAGCCACAGGCACCGCCCATGCTCTACTGATTTTCAACAAGTGTGCCACAGCACCCTGCGGCGCCGTGAGAGGATCTTAGGTGTGCCATGAAAATTTTTAAGATGACTAAAATTAAATTATGTTTGAAAGAAGCTCAAAGCACAATAAGTTTATTCCTTTTTTAAAATCGATGTAATTTAAATATGTTGTGGAATTTTAACTACAGGTTCAAGTGTGCCATGAAATAAAAGGTTGACAACCACCGCTCTAGCCCCACTCCCTGGTCTCTAGTATATAATCATTTTGGCCTTCATTCAGCTCTTCAAAAGGACCATAAGCCTCCCATCGCAAGGCCTCTGCATGTGCTAGAAGGCCCTACCCCCTGCTTCTCTCTCCTCCTGCGATCTGCATCTTCACCCGGCTAACTAACTCCCGCCCCTCTTTAGACACAGTTCCAATGTCGCTTCTCTAGGGACACTTCCTCAGGCACCACTTCCACACCACGAGGGCCCCTCTCATAGCATCCTATACCTCCTATTCTTTGCAATAGTGACAATGATCATTGGATAACTTGTCGTATCATTCATTGTTTGGTTTTTCCTCCCATGAGACTAAGTTTGATGAAAGTTGATACTGTGATCTATCTTACATTCCTGCAAATCCCTCAAGGCTAGCCTCTTGCGCTGTATAAAATAGATAATCAATAAATGGATGGATAGGCTCAGTGCCTCTAGCTCAGTGAGTAGGGCACTGGCTACATACACTGAAGCTGGCAGGTTCGAGTCCAGCCCCAGGCCTGCTAAACAACAATGACAACTGCAACCAAAAAAATAGCCAGGCTTTGTGGCGGGCACCTGTAGTCCCAGCTACTTGGGAGGCTGAGGCAAGAGAATCGCTTAAGCCCAAGAGTTTGAGGTTGCTGTGAGCTGTGATGGCACAGCACTCTACAGAGGGTGACATAGTGAGACTCTCTCTCAAAAAATAAATAAGTAAATAAATAAATAAATAAAAATGGATGGATAGAGTGCTAAGTCAGAAAATACAGATATGGCAGACACAAGAAAAAAAGTATGATTAAATTCCATCAAAAATGGTTGCGCTGAACACAAAACCTGTGTAAAAAAGTTGAGTTCAAACTACTGGAGCCGTCATCAAGGAAACCTTTCTTTTCAGCCATTTTATGTATTTAATGCACTTACACAACTTTGGTTAGTGATTCAGACATGGTGTGGGCTGTTTCTGCTTCAACCTTAGGCTCCCAAATGAATCTCACTAAATAGTATGTTTATTTTTTTATGGGTCCTAAAGAAACTCTTTTCTACCCTCTCCCAATTCCAAGAGGGAACTAAAGATGGGAAATGGATCAGAAAAAAAATAATAACAACAAAAGAAAGGGGAGAATGGGAAGAAGAAAACACACAACAGAATGTTTATTTGTGGTTCTGTTGTTGGTTTTATCTTTCGTTTTGCTCTTTTGCCACAGGCAGCACCTGTGGCTCAAAGGAGTAGGGTGCCAGCCCTATATGCCAGAGGTGGCGGCCCTGGCCAAAAACTGCAAAAAAATAAAAATAAAAATAAAACATTGTTCTTTTGCCAAGAGACTGGCATAGCACTTTTGCTTATGTCTTTATCATTTTATGTTCCCATTTATAATGAGCCCCAGTTTTTGTCTATTATGTTTACTGGTGTAACCCCACCGCCCCAACAGTAGTAGACCCCCCCATACATTTTGTTAAATGAATGATCACAGATTGAGTGTACCAAGGTTATTGGGTTTTTTTGTAACTTTATAGCCCCAGTGCCCAGCAAAGGGCACAGAATACCATAAGAGTCCAAAAAATACTAGTAGCATAAAGGATTTAATGAACTAATTAAATAATCAATACATAAGTCACTTTAACACCCCTCATCCATGTGCTGTCCATTTGTTTACATTAAAAAGCATTTTCTTAATGTACGATGCTTACATGAGCATGATTTTATTTAATTGTAGGAAGGGCTAGTGCTTCCCATAGACATATTTATTTTTTCCAATTGCTGGATTCTCTGGGTTGCCCACATGGCAATGCCGAGTTTCTATACCTGGTTCTGATTCCTTAGAGGAAAAGTGCAAAGTACACATAAAAATAAATACCCAGCCTTAGAGATCAAGAAAATGATCCCTCAGCACCTACCAAGCCACCGCTTTACTCCCCACCGGGTGCAGGGGCTGTGGGGATGCCAGGAGCAGAACGAGAAACAGGTCAAGTTCTAAGTCCCCATGAGCTCAGAGCTTAGGGGGAAGGTTGATGGGGGAGCTGAAATAAAATAAAATAACCGAAACAACACAGTGGGATAGGTTGTGTGACAGAGGTAAGGGCTGAATGTTACAAGAGCGGAGAGGAGGCATAAAATAAAAGAAGACTGATGTAAACTTTTAATTAGTTGCCACAACAAAGGCTTTGGTCTTCTCGGCCAACATCAAAGCAGCGCAGCCCTGGGTCTGGTGCTGACTCAGGTCCCAGAGGAGCCAGAGTTCACCCCGAGTCTTCTTTAGAGATGGGAGCTGGACAGGGAATGCAGAGGAGCCAGCAGGCTCTGAAATGCTGACGCGGAGCCCGGAGGTCTTCAACCACGAGCGCTACGACGCAAAGCCATTGCCCCCGGGAAAGAAAATCTTAGCCCTTTAGTGAAGCTGCCAAAGCTCTCCAAAGTTAACAGTTCGCACTGAGTCTGCGGGCACAGAAATTAAGAGGAAAAACGAGAGGGGAAATCAAATGGTTGTATCAGAACCAAGAGATGGTTGGGCTGGGAAGTGTTGCCTCAGGCCTCCTGGGTGGTGGATCAGCTGACCCAATCTTAGCAAAGATACCAAAAATATACAAACATAAGGAAATCCTGTTAAAAAACACAATGCGGGGTGTGTACATGCATTCAAAATGATGGACAGGTTAGCGGCCATTATAAATGTAAGTAATTTTTTTTTAATATTTTATTTATTTTTATTTCTTTTTTTCGGATTAACATCAAAGTACATACAGCTAGGTTCCATTGTTTGAGTTTGTTACGCAAAGTCCAAGTTGCAATAGAGGCCTTCACCCGGGAGGTGTGCTATACACCCCTGCGTGTACCCATCAGGTGAGAGCTGACCATTCTCCCCCCCCCCCTTTTTGAATTTGCATGTGTTTTTCTCATGTGGGTGTGTAGTTGTTCACCTACTCATTTCATGTTAGTATAGAGTACATTGGACACTTGCTTTGCCATTCTGGGGATACTTCACATTTTGGAGGATGTTCTCCAAATCCTTCAGGTAAATACAAAAAATGTGTGAGCATACCGTGGAAGGCTACACTTCTGTAAAGAAAGATGGAGACTTAACACAAGTAATTTTTAATAATAACATAGGAATTCATTATGACACTCGAAATCACAGCAAAATAAAATGTGTACATATTTAAGCTCATATACCTATGCATACATATTTATGTATATATACATACAGTATGTGTAGCCAGCCAGGTAAGCCTTTTTGGCATAACCATCTATTAGGTAAGGACTTAAGTGTGGAAAAAGATTTGTACTCGCAAGCATTCCTAACAACGCAGATAAATGAGGCATCTATACAATCCCACCTGAAGTATACAAGCTGATGAATGTTCTAAGGAAAGGAATTAGTGGAAGAGGTTTTTTCTTTGTTTGGGGGTGTTTTTTCCTCCAACTTTCTTTTATTCCTGTTCAAATCAGTATTATTATTTGGGGGGGGGGGACAGAGCCTCAAGCTGTCACCTGGATAGAGTGCCGTGGCATCACAGCTCACAGCAACCTCCAATTCCTGGGCTCAAGCGAGTCTCCTGCCTCCGCCTCCCAAGTAGCTGGGACTACAGGCGCC
>CAUYON010159590.1:0-24343 GCA_963573935.1 Arctocebus calabarensis | reverse complement strand
TAGCCAGGCGTTGTGGCAGGTGCCTGTAGTCCCAGCTACTAGGGAGGCTCAGGCAAGAGAATCGCTTAAGCCCAAGAGCTGGAGGTTGCTGTGAGCAGTGTGACGCCACGGCACTCTACCCAGGGCGATAAAGTGAGACTCCATCTCTAAAAAAAAAAAAAAAAGAAAGTAAAGTTGACAGCAATATAATAATACATATTGTATTGTCAGAAATAATTAGCACAACATTCAGAAAGAGGGTCATGTAAGTGATAGCAAAACATCATAAAGTAAGAGATTCAATCCAGTTTGACTGTGTTCTTCGTAGTAAGCAATAATAATCTAGAAAAATACTTTCTAGAATTTTTTTTTTTTTTTGTAGAGACAGAATCTCACTTTATCACCCTCATTAGAGTGCCGTGGCGTCACACAGCTCACAGCAACCTCCAACTACTGGGCTTAGGCTATTCTCTTGCCTGAGCCCCCTGAGTAGCTGGGACTACAGGCACCGGCCACAATACCCGGCTATTTATTTTGTTGTTGTTGTTGCAGTTTGGCCGGGCCAGGTTTGAACCTGCCACCCTCGGTATATGGGGCCAACGCCCTACCGACTGAGCCACAGGCACCACCCCAGAATTTTTGTATTCACAATTAAAAAAGAAATTCTTACGGTAACTCTTTTTATGTTTAATTTTTATTTGTATTTTCTGTTTCAGACTAATATGAGAGTATAAACCACTAGGTTACGGATGTTTGCATTTGTTAAGTAAGGTGCTGCTGCAGTTGTGCCCTGCACACAGGAGGTGTGCCATGCACCCTTACACTGTGCCCATTAGGTGCTAACACACCTGATGAGTATTTTTATATGTATTTACTCCCTGAGTATGTGTATGTGTATTCTGTATCATTAATTTAAAAAATCATGAAAAAATTATTGGTAGACCTATGAAAGAAAGCTACTCAGCTAGGGAAGGTCATTTTGCTAAACACCTGTCAAAAGGCCTCTCCAATTGGCGTTTTTCTTGCTACGTTTTTTCTCATTGTGTCTGTCACTCAATTTTGCAGCTTCAGAGACTTGAATTTATCAGTTTCTCAAAGTTGACAGGTAATGGGATCATTGACGCAAAATAACAAACATAGGAATAAGTTCAGAAAAATCATAACTGTTAATTAAATAAAATATAACATAACTGCCTAGTGAAATAGACAAGCATGTTCTCCTTGCAGTATATTTTCAAAGGGATAAGTTACATGGGAACACCCATTATAATCAGAGTTTGCAGGGAAAGCATGAAATATGAATGAGAAGAATCAGTTTGAAGGTGCAAAAGCTGATTTTTCGTAAGTCAGAAAACAAGAGATGTTGCCTTTGATGCAGTGGAAATAGAATGTTTATAAAATAATGTTGGTGGCAAAGGGAAGTAGTTCAAATTCTGTGGAAAGTAGTATGGTGATTCCTCAAAGAACTGAAAGAAGACCTACCATTTGATCCAACAGTCCTAATACTGGGTCTATACCCTGAGGAAAGTAAATCATTGTATCCAAAAGAAACCACACCTGACATTAATCACAGCACAGTTCACAATTGCAAAGAAGTGGAACCAATCTAAGTGCTCTTCAACTAATGAGTGGATAAGCCAAATGTCACACGTATGTGTGTGTGTGTGTATGTATGTCATTTATTACACACACACACACCATGGAATATAATTCAGTCATAAAAAGGAATGAAATAACACCTTTTTCAGCAACTTGGATGTAAGTGGAAACCATCCTATGTGAAGGATATCATGAATGGAAAATCAAATACACATGTTGTCACCTATAAGTAGGAGGTAAAAATGTTTGTACATAGTCACAAAGTGGTGTAATGGATAGTGGAAACTAGGCAGAAGAGAGAGAAAGTGGGGATGGGGATAAAAATCTACCTATTAGACACAATGTGCATTATTCTGGTGACAGATACCCTTATAAACCCTGACTTCAGTATGATATGACACATCCATGTAACAAGAAAACAAATTTTACCTGCTAAATCTATTGAAATACACATAAAAATGAATTTACATAAGTTAAAAAATAATTAAATTAATAAATAATATGGATAGGTTTGTTCATGAGGGGAGGCTATGAGATGAGGGAAGATGACCTTTTATACTCCCACATACACAGATTATTCCTTCAGTCAGATAGATGTCATCTGGGCTAAGGCATACTCTCCCCTGAACAGGAGTTGAGTGGAAAATAAATGGGAAACATTGTTCTTTGTCTGTCTTGCCCCTTACCAATTCTTATATGACTTAAGCCTTAACTATTTCTCCTGTTGCCAATTGGTTATATCTCTGCACCAACCAATGGCCTCAGATATCGGGACAAACAGTGACTTCCTATTCACAAACAACTGACCCCCAGGCTGCTGAGCCGCCTATGACCAATCTGTGATTTGCTTCAAAATGATGAGTTATTCATGGTTTCTCTCTCAGAATTCTGAATGGAAGTAAGAATAATGGCTTTTCCTTGAAATGCTGAAATTGAAATGACAGGGAAATGGAAAAAGTATAAATGCCCAGGTAAGCTGAAAGATAAAGAGCACAAGTGGTGTTGGCGGGAAGAAAGAGGTCAGTCCACAAAGAGAGGCAATAAAAGAGAGACTTGTCCTCTTACTGAAGTCTTCAAACAAAATTACTTCTCCGAATTTAATTTTTTTCTTATATTCTATAAGTCAAAGAAGCACCATCAAAATGTTCCCCTATGAATTTTATTTTTCTGTTATTTTATTGCTTATGAATGCCACATTTGTAATCAATGCATTATTTGATATGTTCACATCAGGTTTTCTCCCACCTCAGTGACCCCTCCTCTTTCGATAAGACTTTACAGGATTTTATCACAGAATTATTTCAGGAGCTAACCTGAAGGAAGCTAACAATTTCTCTTATTTCCAAGTTCTTTTTCAGTGACTTTCAATATCTCATTGTCTCCTCAAAATTTACCTATAGTATATTTTTTAAATTATAAATACCACAATATAGCAATATTTATTCATTTGTAACTTGACATTTACTTGCCAAATAACTTCAGTTCGTTATAATAATTACTTACGCACTAGAAATGCATTTCCCTTAAAAAATCATCAGACAAGAGAAATATACCACTGGAAGTTTGAGAAACCAAAATAGTGGAGTTTAAATAATTATTTTTAAAAATAATTTCATCTTTAGCATACCTTTTATAATTTATTAAGAAATACTTTATTCATAAGTAATTTTATATCTGTATACATTTTTAAACTTTCAACAAACATCAATATTTATTTAATATGTTATGAAAGTTAAGATTTAAAGAACATCATAGAGTATCCATGGTAATTTATTAAATGTAAATATAGATACTTAAAAATGCAATTAATGTTCACTTTACTAAAATCTAGTTTACTTTTACCAGAGACTTTATTCTATCAAATGTAAAATGTCACGAAAGTCTAAAGATACAGATTTGACAGAAAGTAATTTTATTTATTTTTAGAGAGAATAGTATGAATTCAGAAATGGATTTCACATGTTTAAAACTAGGCTAATTTTTTCCATTTACTTGAGTCAAAAGTCATTTTGATTTGGGCTCATTTGGTACTGTCTGTAAGAATATATTGATGCATTTCCTTGCCTCAATTTCTCTCAAAAATTTTCTGTGTATAAAGACAAGATACATCTTAAATTTTCAGGTTAACATTTAAATCTCAATGACTTTTATTATAGTTGGCTGTTGTGCTCAGGCTGAATTATAAATCAAATCTTATTGGCAATCCAATTTATCAAAAATATTGAATATTAACTTAGTACTTAGGTTTAATAGAATTAAAATTAACAAGGTAATTTTAGAACTTATTGTCTAGATGTTAAATTGTTTAATAAAGTAGTTATTTTGATATAATGGACAGTAAGGTTATTTTATGAAATAGCATCTGGACTCCCAAAATGTTATATGTATATAATTTTGCACCTGTTATCAATTTTTTATATCACTCCTCAACTTCTAAAGGTGAAAAGAGATATTATTTATAATGTTCAGAAAGAGTTCTTTACCGGGACCCCTATGGCCGGGTCTGGGTCGCCGTAGGAAGCAACCAGGCGTGACACAGATTTGAAGTACTAGCTTGCAGGCGGTGGGCTAACCTTAGTTGCAGGGTAGCCCTGAGCCCCCTCCACAACGGCTATTTATTAAGGTTATACACAACAGGTATGCAGAGTTAAGGTGATTGACATAAACAGGTGTAGAGTTCAGGTAATTACCCATGAGGGCTGCCTGTGTAAGGATTGCCACGTGCTCTCCTCATGTGTTCTTTCCCCACAACCCTCATGAAGAACTACTAAGCATCAGTGTTCAACACATGCTTACCAGTGATTGACCGACCTTGTCTCATTCTGGAACACTGAGTTACTTGGGGGATTGTCCCCAAGTCAGGAAAGTCTCTAGGCTTGCCCGGAAACTGTCCTGTTCTCAGAGGCTCCTTTTAATGTGATAAGAATCAGTGACTGTCCTTTGCAAGCATGGTGTCTAATCCTCTACAGTTCTTATCTAATTAAAAACTACTGAAGTTGTTGATATATTCTTTCTGTCAACCACATCTATTGTTTAATACTTAATAATAATTTTATTTTTATTCAAAATAATGGCTAATTGGGTCTCAAAGAGATTATCACTATATATTTAAGTATAATATTATGCTCATTTATAAAACATAATAATGAAAGTACTTATTTATACACAATACATATTTGTTTTCTATTATTTTTCTAAATATTTCCATAGTAGTCTATAGATTTAATTATCCACTCAGATAAATTTTTTATTTTTGGTTTCTAAAATTATATTGTTGCATAGCCTAATCGCAGTTCATAATATTGATTACTGATAATTTCAATACTAAAAGGGATTCCTTCTTGTCCTCCAGTTTTATTAATGATTTCCCTTGTAATGATTACCTCACAGAACAGTTGTCATTTCGATATTCATTTTTAAGACTTTTCCTAAATTAAAAGAAGATTTAGTTTTCTTAATCATTTTATAACTTTAAATTTAAGCTGGTAAATGATGAGGAGACATTGGGTAGATCAAGCATGTTGTGACCCTGCCTATGTTATCACTTCCTTCACCCAAAAACCATAAGTAAAAAAGATTCAAAATACTTTTCCTTTCAACTTTTATTTTGTTGGAATCTTTCATTTGCAACTTAAATTTGGGTGCAACCTAGATTTTACAAATGAGAGCCAGAGGACACCTATTTTTAAAAAATGTTAATAACTGCTCTGTGAAAAATGATTTCTTAGAAAGTTAGATGACTTTGTATATCATAATGCATGAATATGTAAAATATTTAAATGGATAACATGACATAATTGTATATAATATTAGTTATATATAATATGTAATAATTTAAAGGTCTTAAAATAATATCCATTTAGTTTTTATTTTTTAATCCAAGTTTATGTCAAATTTACCTTTACTAGGAGCATTATCTGTGCATAAGACTTTTCAGCATTTCATATGCTACAAGCATTCCCAAGATTCAGTACTGTACTAATCTGTACTTGATAAAACTACCCTGATAAGAGCAAAAAGTTCTATGGCTGAAAAAATGTTTTTGAAAATTCAAAATACATCTCAGAGCATAATCCATAGATAATAATAACAGGCTATTTCACAACTCTGTATTTATTATCCTGTGTAAAATTTTGAGCAAAGAGTAAATATTAACTTTTAAAAGTAAATATGACCTTATAAGCCAGACTGAGTAGGGCATGGCTTTATGATACAAGCTTCCTTGAGAGCATGTTCTGACTTTTCTATTGCTAAAAAATGAAAGTAAATACAACATGCAATAAAGTGTTCTGTTAGGGTCTACCAAAGGATAGCTTTTACAATTCCCAGCTCTTAAAAGTGAAATGTGCACTTTTAAACGTTGCAGATTTCTCAAGGACTACACTAGCATTTTCTTAAGTTAATGCATTTATCTCTTGTACGATTTCAGTGACCCTCTCAAACATTTTAGGAAGACTATTTACAAGCCATGGTTTATTGTCCATAAGAACACCATTTAAGTCATAGGAAATAAACAGTTTTCAGTGAATAGAATGACTCTTCAGAAAGTTCAATTTCAGTTTGTTATTTCATACTCAGAACTATAGTTTCCTTTACAAGAACTATTAGGACTAACTAGGCTATACAGTACAGGAAATAGTTAAGAAGAACACTTCAATACCCTTTTATACAATCATTTTCTATAGTAAAAGAAGCCACCAGAACTCTAAAAGTACATTTTTTACTATCTAGCATGAATTGGTATGTAGGCCTCAATAAGTTGAGCAGGCATTCTACTTGTAGGATAAACTCATATCTCTTTAATTAATCTGAAATAAATTCTGATGGATCCAACTCCAAATGATGGGCAAGTACTAGCCAAAAAAATGCTGATTTAAGTATGAAAATTATGCCAATAGGCTCAAGCTTGTTTTCTAAATATGTTTATGTAGGATTAACATTATCTAAACTAGTGTTATTTAATGGTTTATGGTCATACAAATACAGGAGATGCAGAGGTGCCGAAAGACCTCCTAGTTTTGGTCCCACCAAAATTTGGGACCTTTTCCTTAAAGCATTAGAAATTATAAATTATTTTTGCATTGTTCAAAGTTCGCGCCTAAATATCATTTCCTAATAAACGTTCATAACCGCAACTGCTATTCCATATACAATCATAACATGTTAATAATTTTGTTTATAATTTGAAAATTAAAGCTTAATACAGAGGGAGGAAATATTTGCTGCAATGTCTAATAAGATCTGGGAGAGTTTATGAACTAGCAGCTATAAGACACAAATGATATCAAGGAGATTGTAGGAAGAAAACTTCCTTGGAAAAGTTATGTGTTTCAGAATCAAGCATATTTTACCTGTTGCTCCCTATTATTTCTTCCTCCCAAACATCATTGCTTTTCTTTATTAATTGTTAAGGAGGCTATAGAATGGGTTTTGTGAATTAAAAGCAGCAGAGACTCTCAGAACAAAGTCTAGCTTGAAGAAGAAGAATATACATCGTTTAGGAAAAGGACTCACAAGGCAGATTAGAGGTCTAATGCAGGCCCTATACTAAACCCATCTTACGATCTCCCATCATCTAATTAGGACTTAGGATACCTAAGGATTGGGATACCTGCTCCTAGAGGCTCAGAGATACTGGGCTTCACAGAGGTATGGGTGGTTTAAGTTCAGATGGGGCGGAAAGTAGATGATCAAATTATGGCATGTAGAAAACAATACATAATATTTTCTTATACATGGGTTATTAAGAAAATTTTCAGATAACAGAAATCAAGAAACATAAAATCCCTATGGACAGAAACAAATGAAGCACTCCCCAGCTTTGGATAAGACAAGCAAGTTGTAAAATGGAGGAGTGGATCAGAAAGGATGCTGTCAACCATGTTACTTGGAAGTGAAATAAAGGACTATAATACAGTCTGTCTCAAAACTTTTATAGTGACCTACATACAAGTTTTCATTGTAAATAGACACCCCTGATTCAAAATTGAGTTGTTTTTGATTTTCCACTTAACCTTTTGACCTCAAAATGCAAATAAAAGATTCTAGGTTATTGAAATCAGATTTGTCTTTGCCTTCTTTTACATTATAAAACCCAAATCCTCAAATACTGTACCGACTGTCAAAACCCTGACGACAATGAAGTCACATTTTCTTATTAAATGATTACTTTAGCCTATGAGCAATATTCATCATCCCACACAGAGATCTCAGTAGTGAAGTGGGCATCATAATCAACATATTCTATCCAAATGTGCTAATATTGTATCATTCTGACAGTTTATGTGAAAATAGAGAAAACAGGAGTGATGATTCACACTTCTTTGCACTCAAGTGCTATTTCTATAGAATTTCTTCCCTTCCAACGTGGTCGTATGTCTAAGTACTGTATAATTTTTATATGAGGAAACAAAACACCAAATATTTAGCTTGTTTAGTTATTTCACAGATGTAAATGATAAAATCTCTTAATTTAGGGATATCAATTTTACATGTAAAATATCCATTTATGTTCAGGCTGCCAGTTTAACTGTTAGACCCAAATTTCTTTACAAAGTGGTTTAATTAAGTGGTTGTTCGTGATAAAAATGCTCACTATTCTACTTTGAATTTATATGGAATCCACATCACACATATAGATGAATTTATTTATAGACCATCTGACATTATTAAATTGTTTTCTTTAGCAGGTCTTTGCCTATTTGTTTATAAGGTTTGTAAAAATAAATGCAACTTTAGCACATAAATATTCATAGATTCTATGTATCTGAATATTTATGTAGCACCTGCCAACTACTTTGACAGGCATTACGGCTTAGGATGCATTTTACAAAATAGGGGAGGGATGTTTATTTGTATCACATTTCAGGTCACTTCTGAAACAACTGTGGTGTAACTTTATGTAGCAGACGCAATTAAAAGACAATACTATTAGAAATGGACATTTTGTGGCTAATTTAACGACTATGACACACATGTAAATATTAGGTTAAAATAATGTCTAGATGGTGAATTTTTGGATACTTGTTTTAATCTTGATAATTTAGAAGGAATAAGTTATTTTCTTAGAAAAATTCTGCTTTTAGATCTTAAATATCCTGATATCACAGTTATGTGTAGCAATGAAACGCACATTCAGTAAGAAACCGGGATTGAAAGAGTTTCACAGTAAAACTTCAATGAAGTCTTTTTCTTTCCTTTCTAAAACTGAGAATTGACTTATCGAGAAGGCTTGTACTTCTGACGAATTTTAGTAAATAATGCAGTTATACTGCTTTATCCCCAATTGACATGAATAAGTTCTAGGCAATAATCTAGAAAATATGAGAATCATGACATTTGTCTAATACTCCACTAACCTAAGAACTCAAATCAAGACATCTTTGTTTAAATTACATTATTAGAGCACATAGTACTTATTCTTTGGATATAAATGAATTGATTACTTGCTATGTCATGGCTTCAACACATATCAGAAATCACTATAGGACCTTTCCATTTCCAGTCCTTAAACATGAGTATTCTGCCAACTCCTGCTCAGGGTCCTTTTCTAGAACATGAAGGAGTATGTGCTCTAGTGCTGGAGGCTTAATTTGACTCTCAGTTCTAACATTTACAAGCAATGGGAGTTTGGAAAATTTATCAAATATCTCTATAATGTATATTTAATTATAGCACTCAAGTCAGTAGGCTGTGAATCCCCCCCCAAAATAAATATGAAACATTTAGACCTGTGCCTCAAACGGTAAATTCCAGGAAAGATGCTGGAATCACTATGTAAGCTCTGTCCGTTTCACTATGAAATTTTTCACTAAACAACCATATCACATTTCGACTTTTTTGGTCGAAATTGGCATTTAGAGATTGATGACTAATAGCTATTAACCACTTGCCTCTGTTATTCTAGTTATGCATTATTATCTAAGTGCTCTTTAAAAAATTATTTGTCCAACTTAAGTAAGTGCATCTTAAAAGAGTTTGAATCTTGGTTTCTTCTAATGTAGTTAGTTACTTTATTCAGGTATTTGATTTCCCAGTATGTTTTAAGTTCAGACACTAGCTCTGATCTAGCAGTGACCAAAACATTCCACTTGTTTTTGATCACCCTCTTTAAGAACATAGTTTATAGCACACATCAATTTCCTTTTTTACACTCATCTACCATGTGCTTGAGTTCTCATTTTCTCCTTCATCTTTCTCTGCTTTGTCTTTTAAGATCTAAGTCGCTCTGAGAAAGAAAAGTCTTACTTTCTGTAGCTAATGAGTTCTGATATTTAAACCTGAAGCATTTTTCCCCACAAAGTTTTACTGCTTTGATTTTCTGAGTAAATATAATCCCCAAGGACAGACTCTCCAAGGCACAGAGCTTTTTAATATCCTTTACCATAGAATTTACAGTAATTTAGGAATTTCATTGTGTTGTTTTATTTTTAAATATCTTCCTTTATTTCTTTTTAAAACTTAACCATCTTTCTGTGAATAAGGGTCTTACATAAATCTCCATAGCATCACAATTAACAAGTTAAGAACCAATTTTCATCACACGGCTTAGGTTACCCTAATCTACCCTAATGGATTTTAAAACATTAGCAGGAATGGAATTGTACTGAGAATCTAGCACAATTTGCCCATATATTGAACTAATGTTTTTGTGGCAAAATATCATAATGCTTTGTGGATTTCGTTGATTTTCAAATTTGAAGATGTAGCTTGCAGAGTTTGCTGAGCATCCCAATGAAAACAGGAAATATTATTACAGAAACACTTTATTCTACTCAGTATAGCTTCACTGGATGTAACCTTTATATGTGTATATCTCTCATCACAATTTATTTTGAAGGAAGTACAGGCTTAGGTTTTCTGTTGTAATCCACACAGGGAAGTTATTTTGACCTTATTTACCAACGTCCATAGCAGCCATTTACCTGTTCTGCCAGACCTGCTATTTGCTAATTTCTTGGCAGCCAGCTATTACTAAAGTTAACATACTATAAGGCATAATTATGTGCCAATATAAAAATCCCATGTGAATAATATTTACTAAAACTTAATGCCTACACTTACTGCTATGGGTGCATCAGTTTAAAGATAACCACACAGGTATGGAGCCACTAACTCTCCTGTCACAGGTTCCACATGAGCTTCTTATCATACTAGATTTTTCATAGATTCTAGGATACAGCCAATTTCTGTCCCCTAATTCTGCCTAGCCAACCTGTACTCATCCTCAGGACACAGCTCACCCCTACCTTCTGGGTATTTTCTTTGACTTTCCTCATTAGTATAGTTGCCTGTGCAGATATGTATTTATTATTTCTACTTAGCTTATTTTATTATTTTTATTTTTTTCTCTCTAAATATATTAAAATTATACAAATTTTTGGAAGGGAGACATAATAGTCCTGACCAATAGTAAAAATTAGGCAAATAAAAATTTCTGCTACCTGAAGCACTGTTCTGGTCATCAATACATCATAGAACTCTTCTCTTTCATTTCATTTTAAAACTGTTAGACAAGAGCTTGGGGAAAACTCTTCTGAACAGTGATCTGGTCAAAGAATTCATGACTAAGATCTCAAAAGCACAGGCAATGAAAAGTAGAAGAATGGGACTTTAGTATATAGTAGGACTATATCATACTAAAAAGCTACTGCAGAGCAAAGATATAATCAAAACAGTGAACAGATAACATGCAAAATGGGGGAAATTATTTGCATTTGACAGGAGACCAATATCAGAATTATAAGGAAAACAATTCAATAATAACAACACAAACAATCCCATTAAAAAGTTGGCAAAGGACTCAGTGCCTATAGCTCAGTGAGTAGGGCGTCAGCCATATACACTGAGGCTGGTGGTTTTGAGCCTGGCCCCGGCCTGCTAAACAACAATGACAACTGCAAGAAAAAATAGTCTGTCATTGTGGCAGGTGCCTGTCGTCCCAGCTACTTGGGAGGCTGAGGCAAGAGAATCGCTTGAGCAAAGAGTTTGAGGTTGCTATGAACTGTGATGCCAGGGCACTCTGCTGAGGATGACATGGTGAAACTTTGACTCAAAAGAAAAAAGAAAAGAAAAAGAAAAAAAAGAGTTGGCAAAGGAGGTGTACATTTTTCACAAGAAAATATACAAATAACCAACAGTCATGAAAGACATTCTCAACATCACCAATCATCAGAGAAACGTAAATAAAAACCATTATTGAAATACCTTCTGAAACCAGTCAGAATAGCTATTTTTAAAAAGAAAGAAAAAAAATGTCAAAGATTTGATAAAAAGGGAACTTGAACTTTTATACACTGTGGAAAGAAATGTAAATTATTACAACTACTATGGAAAATAGTATGAATATTTCTCAAAGAACCAAAAATAGAAGGACCAGTCCAGCAATCCCAATACAGGATGTCTACACAAAGGAAAAGAAATCATTGTATCAAAAAGATATCTGTACCCATATGATTATCACAGAACCATTCACAATAGCAAAGATAGGGAGTATCTTTGGACTGGATAAAGAAAAATGGTATATGCTCAATGGAATAGTACTAAGCCATTAAAAAATGAAACCATGTGTTTGCAACAACACACGGAACCTGCAGCCGTGATTGTAAGTAAAACAAATCAACACAAACACAAATCCCACATGCTCTCATTTATAAATGGGAGCTAAATAATGTGTCTACAGATAGATGTAAAGCCCACAAAAGAGAGCTGAAAAACAGTGGATGATTAGACATTACTAAATGGATACAATGTGCATCTTTTGAGGGATGAATACCCTAAAACCCTGACTTCACCAGTTACACTACAAGTGTAATAAAGTACATTATCCCCCCAAAATAAAAAAGATCTGAAAAATGTTTGTTTTAAACCACTAAATTTTGAGGTGGTTTGTTAATAGAAATTGCCTCTTAGTAAAATCTTCACAAATGATCTTATTTTTTTATAAAAGCAACTCTGCTTTCCCGATCTTTCCTCAGAACTACCGTCTTCCAGATTTATATGGACTTCTTGGATACTATGTATTTGTTTTAGTTTTTACACTTTTCTCCCACTTCCAAATTAAAATGCAAACTTTGTATGAATAAGATTTTATTTCATTTTGTTTTCTACTGTATTTCTAACAGTAAAATATATCACGCACACAATGGAATAATGTTTTAATAAATTAATTAATATTAAGCAATTTTATTTTTATATACAAAAATATTTATTTCTTTTATATAAATAAAATTCCTAACCATATTTCTCTTAATTTTATTTGTGTTTTGCAGTCATCAGATGTATTGCTACCCAGCATATTAATTACATTAAAACAGAGGAGTAAAAGAAGTGAATACATGGTCACCGACATGAATCATTGCAAAAAATGGGTGAAACTCTGTTCTAATAAACAAAACCTTTAACTACTCCTAGTGAAAGTCAGACATGACATTTAGCCTGAAAGAAAATATTAAATTTAACTAGAAAAATAAGATTTATTTTTATTTAAAGAAGCTAATAAATATTGTGAGAGTCTTATACATACAGTAGAAGGAGTTACCCATTTGTTTCAAAAATTTTCTGCCTATAATTTATGATTTCATAATCTCCAGAAAATAAAAGAAAGGATTGATGCTTCCAGCAAGGCAAGGACAGTTATTTCAACTCTGTATGAAGGACTGTCTCTTGAAGTACAAACATGCAGATTTAGGAGAAGGACATGAGGTTTGTTGATGTACATAAAATAACCACCTGCTGAATCTATTCTGGAAATTAATTGGTGGTATCTTTTAGGTTGATTATTTTCACTTTGTATTAGATATACCATGAAGTGTGAAGAATTGGGAATTATTTTCTAAAATAAATTTTCTTTATAATATTCCAAAAACCACTTAAATTAATCTCATCAAACTATTTTATTAAATGAGAAAATTTTAATCCACACAAAACAGCATAAAAGATTTCAAAGTTCTAGTTGTATCACTTTTATTGGTATATGTGAATGTAATTATAGATTCATATCTAATATTAAAAGTACATTTTCAAAAAAAGAAAATGTTCTTAAATCTCCTTTTCTTAAAAGTTAAACATGAACATTGTGTTTAACAACCTGAGAGGAGTGGTTAAAAAAATACGAGAGTGTCTCAGAGTTCGTGATAGTAAAGCAAAGCATAATTTTTCAAGTCATAGTAATTATGCTGGCTCTCACCCCATTACCGATATAATGTGAAACTAATAAGCCAAGTAATTAGTATGCTCTAGGTCAGAATTTTCACCTCACTAACTGAAGGGTAAATGAAGACAAAGGAGTGTAATATTAAACATACAAGCAAAAGAGCAGTAATACATTATAACGAAAATCTGAAAGATCACTAAGGAAATAGTATATATTTGTTAGCTCATTGACGAAAAATTAAAAAAAATCTATCTAGTTGTTTTTAAGCTTAGTGAAAGTTAAGGCATAACTGTGCTGCTAACAGAAATCATTAAATATATAACACACTTAAATGCAAAACATGTGGTACATGTGTATAAATCATGCATTAGATAAATCATGCTTTTCTCAATTAGCTACTGCAATCTCTAACTTTTAGTATAGTAATTTTTTTCTAATTATTTTTTTGAAGAGGAAAAACACATAAAATTTAAACTTATATCAAAGAGCTGGTGTCCTCTGAAGAAAACAAAGAAATCCAATGTAACCAGATATTGAGAGCTTTCTTACTTTCCACTAATGTGAGTGAACCTCAAGCCAAGCAGCAAATTACTTCTTTATTCTATGTCCAGAGAGATATTAGAGATAGGAAATAAGCAATACTTTATAAAGTGAATTAAGAGACAGACACAAGGCACTAAATTTGTTATCCTCTACTCTACCTCCACCTGGGAGGAAATACTGTCTTTGTGGAATTTTAGTCTTCTTACGAGAAGATATTCCTTCCTCTTAAGGGTGGCATGTTTCTTGCCATCTTCCTAGGTCAACTTCTGCAGGAAAAAAGGATGTTTATTAGGAAGTGCTATTGAGACCAATACCCATGGAAGGGAGGACAAGGAATTAAGAATGGGCAGAGAGAGAAGGTGAGTTGCAGTGTAATACCATTACAGTAAAGGGCTCACTCAACACTACATACAGGAGGGCTATTTCAAGATGGCCAGAAGGAAGCTGAAGGGCCACGCCTTTATATTCTTATACTGTGAAGTTATTTACTAGATATAGGTGACACTACAATGAAGCATATCTCTGGAGAAGGCACTTTGTTTAAATTATCATTAAGGCTTATACTCCCAGCATCTAAGGAAATAAGTGCTTCATTATTGAGGTTGATCTGGGCAGCATAATATATCATTCATTTTGCTAACCGATTCAGTTTTAGCAAGGCGGGTGGTCAAGAACTTTCAAAAAGAAAAAGGACAGAATTGGCATCATTGGCCCCAGCATTTCTCAAGGTTCAGGAGTGACACAAACAATAGTACTAGGATTGAAAGTTGACTAAAAAGAGTAGATGGGATTGGGAACTTTCATCTTGTTCAAGCAACATCAACGTGGGTGGTTGGGGTTGTACCAAGCTGTTGTGTGCATGCTGCTAGGTATGGGCCAGCTGAAGAAGTCGACAGATATCACTAGGAAAAATCAATATATAGGTGGGTTTACCAGAAAATGGCTCAATTCTGTAATCCTTTCTGCCCTCATCTAGCCCATAAACATGTCAACCAAGGAGAAAACGTATTACATTACTACATAGAGTAGATATCACTTTTTTTTCTGATGCTTTCTGCCTGGCCCATGACCACAGAAAAAGATTAGGAAAGAAGGAGAAAAAAACATGCAAAGAAACCACCATACTTAATTCCTACTACTACAAACTGTTAGAGCCACTGGCAAAGCCATATTACTCTGAAAGGGAGGAGGTAGGCACAACCAGATGTATTGGGGATTTAAAGCATTGGGACCACATTGGCTCTTTGAGAATTGAAGCCAATGCTAAATGCCACTACCTTTTACCTTCCAAGTTAGAAAATTCTAAAATTCATAGTAATACTCTCACAATGTCTTAAAGAAATCAATGTCAGTTGTTCTTGGTGTGTCCAACTCCTTTTCTGTATTGTCTTTTCCTTTATTTTTTCCTTCTCCCTTAATCCCCTGTCCTGTTATGCTTCTAAGAAAATGGCTCAGGTCATGCTTTCCACAGAATCCAAGCTGATAGACACAAAAACTGTACTTTTCTTTTGTCATATTTATCAGGAATCTTTTAATTTTTTTCAGAAACCACACAATTTATTAATGATACAAATTATAGAAGTGGTACATTTGATAGGTAGAAGATATTTTTCATTTTCAGTGAGTTCTTCCATGATGAAATTAGGATATTTACTCTCAAGTGCCTTTGAATTGAAAATATAATTTGTTCTTCCCTGGGTCTGATCAAGGATACTTGGTTGTCTCCATGTTTTTCTTCCATATCATAGATCTTTGTAAGCATTATGTCATAGATTTAGAAATTTGATAGGTTTAGAAATATTTCTTACTTAAACTCTCCAGCACCAGAAAACTATAAAAATAATGTATTACAACCTTGGGTTGGACTTGTATTTAAATAATCACAGAGACTATTCCATCTTCTCTTTTTTTATGAGAAACTACAGTTGTAGGACTATCAAAGTCACTCTTAAATATTCATGTTATAACTTATATATAATATCAGACATTCCAATAACACATACTTTTCTTTGCACTTTAGAGTTTCTGCAGTTTTTTCTCTCAGTGAAATGAATACATCTTGAACATTTATATAAATCATCCATAGAGAAATGTTTGTACTTGTCAAGCTGAACAAATGTTCTACACTTCACTCATTGCCATGAATCTACCAACCAACTGCTTATTTATTCATTGTGTTTGCATGTTTGATTTATGAAAAAGCAAAACTACATGATTGGATACTTTAAACATTATACCATTTTTTTTGTAGTGAATAAATAAGAAGTATTGATAGCTTTGAGGAAACATTCAATTACAACTAGATGCTATTGATCTTATCTCTAAATTTAAAAAAAATCTGGTCTAACACAGACAGAAAGAGATGAAATGAAGATCCCCTCCTTTGCATTTGTTTAGTAATTACTATACAAATCAGTTACTGCACCTACTGATTGAGTTTTGGACTGATGTGTCTCATTTGACTTTGTTTCTGTTCCCGACCAACTTGGGAACCAGAACTGATTTCTGAAACATCAATGGAGGGGTCTCCATTTTGAACTAACATTTAGCGAAATGATCTTTTTTCCACACGTGACCAATGGAGTTGAGTATAAAATACCCATTTCTGTTTTTTTCTTCATAGGCTGAAATGAGAAATTAAAATGGAGAGCACAGAGAAAGGAGCGTGAACCAAACATGAAGCCATGTCCCACAGAAAGGGCATCTGCAATGTGAAGGAAACCACACAATAACGTGTGTTCAGTCAATAAGGAAAGATGCGTGATAAGTCATCAGTGTAAAGCTGACCGTGTAAGACAATTAACAAATCATCAGAAATAAAGCTCTGTGGTCCCTAACCTCAGAGTTATAGTTGTCCCTTTCCTTCCCTATTTATTGTTCATTTATGATCCCAACATTTTATTGACTACCTGTTCGATGTAAGACAATTATTATTTTACATATTAATTTCTTAGAGTAGATCTATGAAGTAAAAAAAAAAATTCATTTGTAAGAAGGGATAAACTGAGGTTTGAAGATAATCCGAATATTGTGCATGGTCTGGAATTGGAAAGTATGGAAGTGAGGACTCAATCCCTAGTATTTTTATTCCCAGAGTCCAGGCTGCTACTGCACATGCTTCACACCAATCAAGAAGTCTTTCAATCTGAATCTATAAGACGTCTGCCTAGAACCATCAACAGTCCAGTTTACACTGTATTTCAACTGAAATATTCTGACTACTTTTAATTTACCAATTCACTTCTAATTTCTCTTTACTCCAATCCAATGCTCTACATGTTTCTGAAATTGTTTCTAAAATGCAAATCTACATGTCCTTTATATTATATCTTCAAAGCATTACTTCTTAAAGTGATATGAAAAATTTTTACAGTTGGCTAACAAATTAATGTGGAGCCTCCTTTGCAATCACCATGTACATATACCTTCCTTCTAGACTTGTAGAATAAATTCAAGAACCCTGAACCCAATATTGACTTTCATGTCGATGTATCATAATTTAGACTAGGATAAACAACTCAGTATATGTGCAAACTATTCGCTAGTGATAGGTTGTGCCTTACAGTCCTGTATGACGTGAAGGGCAAGGGAATAGCCACCAGGAGAAACTGAGATGAAAGTGGAACCAGGTAATTGGTAGTTTTGTCATCCCATAGTTTGTTTTTCCATTCACTTGCAAGTTCTTTGCCCGCATACTAAATCAAGCATTATCTCCTCTTTGAAATCACCGTCAACTCCCACTATAGCAGAGCTAAGCCCAGCCTTGTCTGGTTTGATATTATAATCTCATTACATTGTATTATAGGCAAAGACTTATGTGTCTGTATCTTCAACTTTCCTTGACAGCAGGGACCCATGCTTTCTCAGTTTTGTGTTTTCAGTGCCTGGTACTGTGCCTGAATTTTTGTAGGTAGTCACAATATGTATGATCAAATTCTAATGAATAATTAAATGAATGCTCTTAATTGATATTTTTAAAGTTTTGTAATTTTTTCAACGTTTTTGTAACTTAAGGTATGTAATTTTTTCACAAGATAAATTAAAAATATATTTATTATAAAAATTGATACTGCAAAATAAAACAAGTATTTCATATCTATAACTTGAATTTAGAATATCACATATATTTACTATAGTAGTGATGTAAAAACAAATTCATGGTATAACAAAATATAACCCCCCAAACCCCAGAGTGCTTACTATGTTAATATACCATATTAAATTGTGCTCTATGAATACTACATGCAATGCTTATAAATTTAATAAATTCACTGTAGAATTATTATTAATTTATGTAATTTTATGCAGAAGATCTGCGTTGTTATACATTATAGGGACAGGTAATATCATGATTTATTTTCTAAAGTTATATTTTTAGCAGCAACTTAGATCAAAACAATTATGTCAATTTATTTTTGTGGTGTACAAAATTTAGAAACCTTTTGGTTTTTCATATGTGGAATATTGCCTAAAATACCCCCAAGAAATTTACCTATAATTTCTCTACCTTTTAATTCCATGTTTTTCCTGAAGATAATGGAAATCAGAAAGCTAAAGCATGTAAATTAATAATGTTGACATATTACAGTTTAAGGTGAACAGAGACACGTGTTAAAGTACACTCACCTGTTAAAATAAGCAATCAAAAAAGAACTTAATTCTTTCCCCATGAGAATAAGGAAGACACTTCTATTATATCAGAGCCAAGAAAGATGCTATTGTTATGAAACAGATTATATAATTGTTATTTGGCAATTATTTATTAAATAAAAAACAACAAAACAATGCATACATTATCTGGAAAACATAAAGATTATGTGTTAAAATTTTTGTTTAAAAAGGTAATAGGGCAGCCACCATGGCTCATGCCTATAATCCTAGCACTCTGGAGGTCGAGGTGGGAAGATTCCTTGATTCGGAAGTTTGAGATCAGCCTGAGCAAAAGCGAGACCTGTCTGTACTAAAAACAGAAAAAATTAGGCATTGTGGCTGACGCCTATAGTCCCAGATACTCTGAAGTTTGAGTTAGACTTGAACCCAGAAGTTTGAGGCTGATGTCAGCTAGGCTGTCTCCATAGTATTGTAGCCTGAACCCATGACATTCTAGATTTATACTACAGCATTTTAGCCTGGACAACAGAATGAGACTCCTCTGGCTCGGCAAAAAAAAAAAAAAAAAAAAAGAAAAAGAAAAAAGTAATTAGGTCATTTTAATGGATGATCCTGTCAAGCCAGAATCTCTGAACCATCCATTACTAATGTAGGTATATAAATATTAAGGCACCACCACATACTTCATTGTGATACTCAGGGTACCTTTATCATAAATAAGACTGAAAATATTTCAACGGATTTTTTTTTCCTTTTTGAAAATCCATTCTAAGTTTCCTCTTGGTGATCATCTATGAAAAATGTCCAAATATACTCAAATTTTCTGCAAAAGTGGTGTTTTTTTAAAGAAATGTACAATGCAGACTTATGAACCCATAGTTCTGCATGTACACAGCCATAGTCCCTCGTGTATGTAGTGTCAACATTATTTTATTCTCTTTAGGTTGCCCCTTGGGTGAGCCTCAGTGTCTTTAGATATTGCTCCGCAGGGCACCTTCCAGCACTTATGACTTGCATGTGTTCTTTATCGGAACTTTTAAATGATTTTACCTCAACCACCACAACCAAAGAATAATTTTATTCTTGTGCCTATTGGGATAATGTAACTACTTTTACCAAAATATTTTCCTCTCAATTGTTAACTAATCTCCAAATTTACCTACTCGCCATATGCCTGACTGTGAATGCCTTTCTTAAATGTTTTTCCAAATATTCAGAATCTTACCTGGCCAAAAAGTTTCTCCTGTACTTTTATTTATTTATTTATTTATTTATTTATTTATTTATTTATTTATCATTTATTTATTTATTTAGACAGAGTCTCACTTTGTCCACCTCAGTAGAGTGTTGTGGCATCACAGCTCACAGCAGCCTCAAATTCTTGGGCTTAAGTGACTCTCTTGCCTCAGCCTCCCGATTAGCTGGGACCACAGGGGCCCACCACCATGCCTGGCTGTTTTTTGTTACAGCTGTCATTGTTGTATAGCTGGCCCGGGCCAACCTGGGTGTATGTGGCTGGCGCCGTAACCACTGTCCACCAGGTGCTGAGCTTCTTGTACCTTTGTATAATTTATGTTTGAGACCTCATTTAGTGGAAGTGGAAAAGGGACATCAACCCTTTTGTGCCTTTCTCTATTAGGTGAATTATTAATGCTTTCAATCCTGGTACTATTGAGTGTAAGTTTCTTTGGTATATTGACTCTGAGTGGCCTGGGGATGTCACCTACACAAATGGTGTCCTGTGACATCTCTGACACAGGCATGTGACACGTATACCTACTAGCTCCCACTCCCTGACTGCACCTCTGCTTTGGAACTAAGTCAAGGCCAAGAAATATCCAAGGGGCAGCCTTGCCACATTAGGGCGTGGGGAACTATTTCAACATCAATCCAAAGCGGGGCCCTGCCTTCTCTTTTCATGTGGAATCCTTTTCTAGTTCTCTACCACTTATGAAGGATTAGTTGCACTCTTTCCCACGTGGACGTGAGTATAGTGGACCAAACTGCCAATCTTCTTATCCGCCTGTTTTGCTACTATCATATGTGCTCCCTTTTATTCCTAGTCCGAGGAAAATATCTTCAAAGTCTTTGACTGTAATTTCTATGGGTTGAAAGAAAGGAACTAAGTATTTCCAAAAACACAGAGTCCACCAGTTTGTCCTGAGATCTACTTCATCTGTTTGAAAGTTTAGAGAGAATGGAAAGAAGCATGAAATATTTAAACTGTATTTTTCAAGGTTGAGACTGTTGATCTAATAAGATGTACCCACCCTATTGATGAGTCCACCTAACACAAGTTGGTTAATGATTTAGAAACAAAAGCTGGAGGTTGCTGTGAGCTGTGATGCCAAGGCACTCTAACGAGGGCGACAAACTGAGACTCTGTCTCTAAAAAAAAATAAAGAAAGAAGCTATTATTTCACTGGATTCCTATTCACCTTGATTTCATTCTATTTTTTTGATACAAAATATCAATTGTCTATATGTAGCTTTTCCTTTGACTGTGATACTTTCTAGGATTAGTTATCCATTTTTGTATATTTTTGCTATTCCTTTTCATTTAAAAAAGAAATCTTGCTATATTTGCTGATTTACTCCATCTTCTCTTCATCTGATGCTCACTTGTATTTAGGCCCCCTTCCCTCATTGTGAGGCTGGATTTTCTTTTCATTGA
The DNA here is from genome assembly GCA_963573935.1 of Arctocebus calabarensis. Taxonomy (NCBI): domain Eukaryota; kingdom Metazoa; phylum Chordata; class Mammalia; order Primates; family Lorisidae; genus Arctocebus; species Arctocebus calabarensis. Next base: position 2,783 of record CAUYON010159590.1, on the reverse strand, counting down.
CTCTATCAACTTAAAATGAGATTTTACTTTTTTCCCTCTTATTTTTAGTTGACCTGAAATAACAGTAACTATATGAGATGTATGATGATATTCTGATGTTTGCATATAATATGCATACTAGTGAGATCAGGGCAATCACCATAGTCATCACCTCAAATGTGCATTATTGCTTTATTTTGGGAACATTCAAATCCTCTTTTCTAAATATTTGAAATTGTACTATAAATTGTCTTTAACAATAATCACTTCATAGTGCTGTGCCTCCAGACAAGTGATAAGGTAAATTTTGACATCAGAATATTTTTAAATTTCACTGTATTTCCCTAGAAGGGTGAGCTAGGCTAGTTTATTGTGCTTCCTCTGAAATTTTTCAGGAAGATAAATTAGATTTCTATAGTTTAATAGCTTTCTTTGAATGCTCCCTGATTACATGTTTACACATTCAATTTGATACTTCTTAAATTAGTAGTGGTTTTGAAAAGCAAGTACTTTTTTCTTCTTACTCTTTTTCTTAATAGTTTTTCCAAAGCTATTAGGGGGAATTATTGAAGCTAGGATCTTCTATTTATTTTCTTGGCTACTATTTTTATGAAGAAATTATGAACTATTGGCTGTTTAGAGTTGTTGGTTAATATTTTTACTGTTTTGTTAAAGTTTTTCTTGTTCATATTAACTTTCAGAAGAAAGTTCTCTGACTTAACTTTAATCCATCATCTTCACACAGAAATCCAGAGCATTATACTTAAAGCATAATCTAAAATATATTTCACCATCATTAAGCTTGTATTTAATTAATTTATTAAGTTTTCATTTAATTAAATAATTTATCTTAAGAAATCACATATTTTTAAATTTCAAGTTACATTTGAAACTTGAGTTTTTATAGTTAATGATGATATCGTTGTTAATAATTTAATTGAAAATATTTTTTTCTATAACCCAGGCATTATTAATGATACTCTATAGGTATTTTTTTTAATTTTACTAATTATACATAGTGTAATGTTAACCATTTATTCATGTGTGTTCTTTTGTTCTAAGGAATTTTTTTTATAGATATCTTTTATCAAAAAGCAGCAGATCTATTCCAACCTGAGATATAAACTATATTTTGTAAGCACATCTGTTTAAGTTGTAGTTTAATTACAGAACTAAAAAATTTGAGATAATCCTATTACCTGTCTTCTTTTGTACAGATGAATTCATATAAATTATTTCATCTTAAAGTTAATGAATATTTATAAGATGTTTCACTTATATGTTTCACTGATTACCAGATTATACATGCACTTTGTGTATGTACATATATAGAGAAAGAGAGTATAGTAGATATACACATACAATAAAACTATTATTAATCATACTGCCATATCAACATGTTCCCATTTTTTATTATAGAACATTCTTTACATAAAGTGTTTATCTCTCTATTTTACTTTTATTTTCACCCTCCACTTAAAAGTTAATTGTACACATAGTACTGACCAAAAATTTTAGCATGTGCAAATCCATTACACATTTGACTCCTTCCCTTACTTTGAAGTACTCATTTTTTTTTCATATGTCTAGAATCAAACTTGAAAAATTATGCCTGAAAGGAATCTGTGCTAGTAAATTTTAGAAAGCTATGCAAGATGTAAAGAGTCTTAGGGAATCTGAAGAGAATTCTGAAATCTGAACTCCTACTTCAGATGTTACTCAAAAAAAGAATTATTAAATGTTGAGATTCATGTCTAATATATTTTGCATTCTCATAAGTTTAGAAGATAATTTGATGACTAAAAATCTATATTTAGAAATATATTTATAAATATATATACTAAATTAAAATATACAAAATTAAAATGCCTCTCTCTGTTTCACATACACGAACACACATACACACACAGAAACTTCACAGTACTGATTTAAAGTAATGCAAAGTACTAAAATACACTCATTTTATCCATCTAAGCTACAAAATCAGCAGTAAAATTAATGGAAACAATGGTACACAAAATTATTTTGTATATGAAACGTTACCCTCATTAAAGTAGTGGAAATAATCATACACTGATGTTGATCTAATCCCTAGAATAGATGGGAACTAGTTAAAAGTTTGCTGGTTTCCAGGGAATAGCCAGGCATAAAATTGAAATATTGTAATCAGGGTATAAACAATACATTTTCTCAAATAAAAGACCAAGTCAAGTTACAAAATGTTTTCTTTTTTTTCTATGTCTCTTGTTAGAAAATATGCAGTAACTATTTTGCATAATCAGGAAAACTCAACTTTCTAGCAGAAAGTTAAAAAGCATTATTATATGGAAAATTAATACCACTTTGATGAAGAGTATTAAATTATATGGCAAGCACTAATCAAATGCAGCAATCTCTAATAAAAATTCTTATTTATAAAATTACATTTTAGACTATAATAATAATATATACACCATATGAGTCATGACATGTTTAGTTCAACTTACTTAAAATTACACCATGCCATTCATAGTCACAGAGGAGCTTTAAATGGACATGGTGGTGATTCATCCTTTTTTCTTTCTTATCATTTGCCATATTTCTCAGCTATTTTATTCAAAATATCTCCCCTACTTTCAGTTTTCAGAAATGTTTATCTTGACTTCTTTAAATTACCAGTATTTGTTTATTTTAGGTCAGATTAATTAGCATTAAAATCCTCAGCATCTATTCTAGTTGAAAATTATCTAAGTATGATGATATATTGTTTATTCACTACAAAGAACATAGTGTAGTACTTATGGTATCCAATCAGACATTTTTGG
>CAUYON010159587.1:0-11486 GCA_963573935.1 Arctocebus calabarensis | reverse complement strand
CTGCTGCCCTGTGCGCATTTCTCACGGTGGGAACCTCCTATGGTTTACCTACTTTTCTATTGCCTGTCATGGGGGTTGGCGCTGTCTCCTTAAAAGTCTTACTTGCCTTTCCACCTCTAAAATGTTTGCTACCTCTCAGGTATTGCTTCGCCAGTACCTTTTTTTTTTTTTTTTTTTTTTTTTAGACAGAGCCTCAAGCTGACACCCTGGGTAGAGTGCTGTGACATTACAGCTCATAGCAACCTCCAATTCCTGGGCTCAAGCGAGTCTCCTGCCTCTGCCTCCCAAGTAGCTGGGACTACAGGAGCCCGCCACAATGCCCACCATTTTTTGGTTGCAGCCGTCATTGTTGCTTGGCGGGTCCGGGGGCTGGATTCGAACCCGCCAGCTCAGGTGTACGTGACTGGCGCCTTAGCCCGTTGAGCCACAGGCGCCGAGCCGCCAGTCCCTTTTGAGGGGTGTTTTCAGTTTGTCTTCTCTGCTACTTACTTAAACCTTTCTCCCTTGCTTCCTGACCACGCCAGAGCTCTGCCCGCTCAGCCTTCTAAAACTTTCTGTGTTAAGATCAACACCGTCTTTCCCCCTTCCCTTTATAGTTTTAGCCTGAGTGGAGACGGAGTATAGGAAAGGAGACAACAGGGTGCCACAAACACTTACTGGGGTTCTAAACTAAACGCACCCACAGAGGCAGGATCAGGCCTCTGCTGACAGCTTCTCCTTCCTCACCACCTCCCTCCCAGCGAGGCGGGCTCACGAGCTGCTGACACCTGACAGCCCCCTGCCCACGTGCCTCGGTGAGCATAAAACCAGGTACACAGACACCAAAATGAACGGAAAACCACAGTCAACGACAGAGGTGTTAAATATCAAACATCAGTATTTTCCTTTTTTGATTGAATAGTCTGTCACTTCACCTAGCAGATATCATTATTTTAATAAACTGAGATTTATGACAGTCATAATCTGTTTATTGAGTTCATATAAAATTATTGAAAAGTAATAGAGCATAACTCATCCTTTTCTTTAAAATATAAATATTCAGTGTTTATATTCTTCAAATGAAAAGGAATGTTCTTGTTCTCTGAGCTAGCAATGAATATCATTAACTCCGGTCTTACATTATATGCTGGTTGAAGGATTGAGAAACTTCTTTAATAAAGGCAGCGGCAGTGTGTGGAGATGGAATTACGAGTTTTAATAACCACCATTTCAAATATTTGCATATTTGACTTGTTCAGCAGTTATTGATTTGTTTCCCTCTGCTCTTATGGAAAGCTGATTGGAAAGCATGCAGATAGGTCTACACTTCTCTCTAGGAGATTATTTTAGGTTTAGGGAGAAGGAAATCAAGCTGAGGAAAGGCCACTGGAAGCCGAGGCAGTGAGCACTGGGGCAGGTGCAGGCCCTACACGCTGCTCTCTCTGACTGCCTGGCAGCTGCCTGACACCTGCTGATCCCCCCTGACTTCTCTATAATCTCCACCAACCCAGTTAAATCCTGAAAAGAAGATCCCCTGGGCTTGGTCCTTTCTTCAATCCTCTGCAAGTGCCCAGTCAGTGGTATCACCCACGCCATGGAGAAAGACCTGCCAATGAGTCCAGTTTTCACTCCTCCATTTAATGAGATCCCCCCCTCATTGTTCCTAGGCCCCTCTAGCTACATGGGTGGGAGAGAGAAGGCCGGACTGCCTCCCAACTTACACTGTCTCGTCCACCACACCAAATCCCTATCCTTTGTCACCTGGCCCTGGATTAGCCTCAGTGTTAGTTACAAGTCACATGGGCCAGCTTGTTCTCACCTCTCCCTGGAGCTCTGGTCTCCTCTGTTGCTCTTCTCTCAGCTAGTTCACGTCCAAGTGTTCTTGTCCACGTCAATACACACAGCTCATCACAGAAACAATTAAAGAAAAGATTTAATGCATTTATATTTTTGCAGTTTTTAGGTCATTTGAATTTTTCCAACATTGTATACAATGGGAAGGGTTCCCTTTGCTAAAGTACAATGAGAATGGAATACTGCGTGTACAGGAAATAGAAGTAAAACTCAAGGGGAGGTTTTATTAATAATTATTTGTTTAAAGATTATCAGCTGGTTCTGCACATGAATTTTGGGGGTGATAATAGAATTCGTTGATGTGATCTAAAGCTTTAAAATGTTGTGTGTGACAGCTGGGTTGTTGACAGGTGGGCACCCTTTTTTATTTAGAGATTTTACCAATGTGCCTTGCCTGGAAAGTGGCTTTCTGCCTGCTGGTGCTCTTTTCTGTTATTTTGTGGGGAGTGAGCTATTGCCACAGAGATGTTAGATCCTCTAGCACACTAGGAGTCAGAGTGCTGGTCACCTCCTTTCCTCAGTTACTGTTAGCACTGTGTGTCATCCGTCCTTTTTTCCCGTGGCAATCTTAGAGTAATAATTAAAATACTTTGTACAGTTGGTGACATAGTGGGAAGAAGAGGCCACAGATGCTGTGAACCATGATTCAGTTGTTAATAAGTGGTTCCATGAGAATAGAAATGGTTCCACGGGATTAATTCTATTAATTGTGGGTGGAAAGCCTATCATATAAAATTGAATTATAATTGTTTTTATTAAAGATGAGAATAATTTAAATCGAAGAATGGAGCAGCAATTTCAGAGTTAGACCATGGAATCTGATGTTCTCACTTGGGGGTGAGGAGAGGTAACTAGCTGAGGTCCAGAAGCCACAGGTCCAGGGAGCCCTGGCTTGGGGCATGTGGACCCTTCCTGGGTCTTGCATTGCTGCTGAGTGGACAGGTCAGAGTTGTGTCAGAACATAGCAGCCAATGGCGGTGAGAAATTTTATACCTAATTTCTTTTTCTACTTCGTAGAGAGGAAAATATGTGTATATATTTTTATAAAATTACAAAGCCTCCAGTTAATTAGTCTAGAAGGTTGATAAGGGAGTTGGGAGTTCATTTCTTTTCTTGAATATTCAGGCTATGATACCACTTTTGCTACAAACATCTGTACATGAAGTGGCCTTTAGTTTGAAAATACAATACTTGGGATTCATTCTATTTGCCATTTGCAGATAAAGTTTTTGGGTTTGCCCCCTATTTTTAAGCTCGTAATTGTTTCCAGGTAAAATTTGAATAAAATTTGTTATTCTGTTAGCAAAAATGTATAGGTTCCATTTAGAGTCACAGATGGCTCTTGAGATGGTTCTCACACCCTCGAAGCCCGTGGCCTCCCACTTGGCCCTATGAAGAATTTGTGGATATACAATAGAACCTCTAAGAGTGACCACCAAGGGAGAGTAAGAAACCAGTCAACATATGGAGGAGGTCAACAGAAGGGCCAAGGCCTACGGTACTGACACATACGTGTGGTACATGTCTGGTCAGTGAAAATCATGCCAGCTTAAGGGGATGGTCAATGTAAAGAGGTGGTCAACTATGGGGGACTGTATTGGATCCTTAGGGGGACTGTACTGTACATGGATCCTTACGAATGTGAACTCAAGTTGCTGCTGAGGAGTCTAAATTAATCTGGTAAAGCAATTAAAAAATCTAAATTTATTCCATATCAAACATGACTTTTATTTAGGGATGACAATCGGCATTATTTTCACAGGAAAATAAGAGAGTTGTTAAGGTTAAAACAAAAAAGATAGAATTTTACTTGCGCTCCCTGGAATTCCTTACCACACATGCAGAGACAGCCAGTTCTCTGTAGTGGTGCACAGCCATGTCCTGGGTTTGCACAGGGAGGGCACCATCACAGACGTGTGTGCACATCTGGTACCCCGCACAGTCCTGTGAGGCTGGCAGGGTAAGGGCATGAACCCCTGGAACAGGAACGCCCTGGAACCAGGCACCGGAGGGAAGGTTTCCACATCTGTGTCCTGCCCACCTCATCGCCCTGCCTGCTGCCACAGGAAATAAAGTAGTTCCTCACAACGGGGTAAACCTTTTTACTAACCTAAAACTTTTTAGTAACTTTTTCACATGGATGTCATGATGATTTAGTACCTGACTGGTCTGTAATTGGTATCGGAACCTTCATTCCAGCTTTATTGTCTTGTCTTCCCAGCCACTTTCATGAGCACTAAGGGTCTGTAAGTAACGCAAAGAGCAAAAGGGGGTTTAGCAAAACAGTCTTAAGGATCGTTTTAGAAGTTAAAAAAATCAAGCTTGGTCTCTTTTGTAAATATTTATTGGAGTTTCTTAAATCACATACCTAGAATTAACACTAAGAATAAAATTAGTAAGTAATCATAGTTAATGAGAATTACCAATTACTTATAATTAATTATAATATATGTTTATGTAGTATTTTACATTAACATATATAACAAAATATATATTATGTATGAATACCATATGTAATGTAAATACATATAACATGTTATATTCAATATATTAATATATTTATTAATAATATAATGTAAAAATATATTAACATACTATATAACATTGACATAGAACATATAATATCAATATGCCATCATAGATATTAGTTATAATAATAAATCGGTGGTCATAAATAATTTTTGGCCATGTTAACCATTATTAATAATAAATGATTGACGTGGTTTTTCTTGTCCTTTGGTGAGTCGGATGGAACTGCCATCTCGTCTCTAATGCCTCAGAATCTGAGTGAAGCAGTTGCTGGGGATGGGGTAGTTTCAGTGGAAACTGAAGCACAAAGATGTCTTTATATCCAGGCAGAAGGCTCCCCGGGACGGACGAAATGAGGACACATCATGCAGACAAAATAGCCCTGCGGCCAGTCAGTCTCTGCAGGTGCAGAGGGAGGGGAGGCCCACAGGCCCAGCCACACTCCTGGGGCCGCCACCCGGTGGTCTCTCCCTCCAGCACTGGCTGTTCTCACGACGTTCCCATTCCTTCCAGTGCTGTAAGCCTGGCTCTTTGCTGCATTTGAGCATCCCCCTCCCCTACCCGCAGGGGCCAGTCTGGTCTGTTTCCCGGCCAGAGTGCCCTGGCTACACTCCTGCTCTCCATGTTTTCTTTGGACTAAGAAAGGTTAAACACCAGGTATTTTTCTTCTGGCTGGATAGAATCTGCTGAAATAGTGCAAATCAGATGTCAAAGTTTTCTTTAAACAGCAGCCTTTCATGGGAACCAAAACAAAACTACAGAGAACTGGCTCGGCGCCTGTAGCTCAGCGGTTAGGGTGCCAGCCACATACACCAGAGCTGGCGGGTTTGAACCCTGCCTGGGCCTACCAAACAACAATGACAACTGCAACAAAAAATAGCCAGGTGCTGTGGTGGGCACCTGTAATCCCAGCTCCTTGGGTGCTTGAGGCAAGAGAATCGCTTAAGCCCAAGAGTTTGAGGTTGCTGTGAGCTGTGACTCCACAGCACTCTACCGGGGGTGACACAGTGAGACTCTGTCTTAAATAAATAAATAAAACAAAAACTACAGAGAACAGAAATACTAACAGGTTTGTCTCTAATTGCAAGTAGTATCTTCCGCCAGGACAAAATTCTCATTTCAAATCATGAACACTTAGAACATTTTAGAAAAGGAAGGCATTTGTCTCGTGGTGTTAATGACTATTGGATGGAGGAATAATAAGGGCAGGGATGGAATGAAGTGTGTATTTATTGTGTGTGAGCATGTGTGTGCAAGCGTGTGATGCCGGGCGTGTGTGCGTGTGCGTTGGGGGACAGATGAGTCAAGTAAAGTGGAGACTGGACTGAGACTGTTTAATGTGAGTTTGATTTCAGTATAATACACAAATTCACTTATTTACAATACTTTTTGTAACTTCCAATTGTTTGGATTATTCAGAAGGAAAAAAATCCATTTATAGAAAATAAGAAAAGCAGGAAACTTAAGTAACCCAAGTAGACTAAACCCTAGGAACAGATTTTCAGACGAACAGATACCCCAGGGGATAATGAGATATAATGAGATATATATTTAAAAATATATATATATCTATTTACACATAGCTATATATATTTATGTAGAGAGGTACTTTTGTGCTATATAGATACATATTTTTTAAAATATATTATATTGATGAGAAAATTGGACATATATATGTGTAGGTGTATTTTATATATATACAATATATAAACACACAGATAACAAGTATAAATTAGCTCTGTTTGTGAGAAGTTTTGAAAATTTCTTTAAACCTGAAAACAGGTGAGCCGTTGCTCCCTTTAGTGGACACTTGAGGGACCCTGTCGTCACCCTCTCTCTTCAGGGACAGCCTCGGTGCCCAGAGGTAACAGGCCCTGGCCCTGGTCAGCTGCCAGGGACAGCTGGGGCCCAGGTCAGTGACTGGAGCATCTGGACCAGGGTCGGCCACCCTCAGGGACAGCCCTGGAGGGATTAGGGACAGCCCTGTGCTAGTGCCACCTCTATTCTGTTGAATTGAAGACATTTCAGCCCTTGAGCTCCAGGCCACTCAGCTGTGCTCAGACCCTGCAGGCCATAGGGCCTCCTTCTTAGGGACAGGACAGAGAGGTCACGGAGAATGTGGAATGTGCCCCAGAACTTGAGGCCAGAAGGTGACACAGCCCATCTCCCCTGGTGCTCCTGGTGGTGTGGGGCACAGGTCCTGTGCCCTCTGCGAGTGCAGGGCAGCTGTGCATGTGTTGTGTGCTGGGCTGCCCGTGTTGGAGGGTATCTCGGTACCCGCACTCATCCGTGAGTCTCAGCCGGCAGGTGTGAGAGTGGTCCCAAGAAAACACCCAAGTCCGCCCCTTAAAGAAGACACGATACTTGCTGAATTAATGGGACTCAGGGAAATGTAAGCCATAGCTTATGTTCAAGTCATTCCACATTAAATGAGTCTCAAGTTCTTTAAGGCCTCTCTTTATGGAATATTTGTTTCAGCTTCTTAAAATCCTTCAAAAGACATTTATTAGTAAAAAGCAACAAATGCTCATTTCCTTAGCTCTCATGACATCAGGGATAATGTCACACACTGGGCTCTTCCAGTAGCCGAGCACCAGCACCTTCATCTCAGGATGACGGGCTCAGGCTGACGTGGGCGAGAGCTAGACTAGGCTGGTGTCCCCCGAAATCAGCGGGTTGTGGCCCAGAGTTTCAGATCTCTAGCTGCCATGCATGTCTATGCTGGCAAAGGGGATTGGAATGTCCAGCAGAGTAGGTAAGAAAATAGTCCAGGAGACTTCTAGTTAAAGATGGACAGCTTAGAGACAAGGAAATAAATAAAACTAGAGAGTAATTGATAATTGCCCCGCGGATACCCGGCAGCTGCAGGCCCCTCGACCTGCAGACTGTAACTTTCCCTCACCAAATCCTGTCCAAAGTCTTCTTAGATCCGCAGCTCAGGTCTCCCTGTCCTTCAGCACAATGACGTTCTTCCTTTACCAGAAAACTGCCTGTTTAATTAAAACACAAAGCTGTTACCTTCTTTCTTTTTGCCTTGCAAAAACACACCCCAAATTTTCTAATAAGTATCCTTGAAGACTCGGCTTGGGACAGCACCTGTTAGCCTTGCCAGGGGCTGATATTGTGTAGTCTCTCATGGGTCAGAGTGCAGTGTGTGTGTGTGTGTGTGTGTAAGACTTTCACAGCCTTTCTCTTCCTTTGTCTGCCACACTCCAGGCCGTGGGGTAAGGTCCCTGTGTAGGGGCCCCCCAGTCTGCTTTGTTACGACTCAGTTCCTGAGTTGCAGCCCTTACCTCTATGTGAACTCAGGGAAATTATTCAGTGGTCCTGAATCTCAGTTGCACCATCTGGAAACCTGAAAGCACAATAATGTTTGTTTCACAAGATACTGTTTAGAATTGAAGGTAGTGGGTGTGACTTTCCCCATAAACACTTGCATAGGAGTCCCAAATTTTATACCTCTGTAACCCTTTCCATAGCTGAAATCACTACAGTTAGCATGTTTTTTGAAGTAAAGGCAGATTTCTTCTTGTATTAGTTTCTCAGGTTTGCTACAGCGAAGTCCCCCACACTGGGTGGTTTAGACAACAAACATTTATCCACTCACAGTGCTGGCCTGCTCCAGCTGCTTTCCTTGGCTGTGGATGGCCATGTCTACTTTAATGAGGACACTAGTCCTTAAATCTACCCCTAGGATCTCATTTTAACTTGGTTACCTCTGTAAAAGATGCTGTCTCCAAATAAGGTCACGTTCTGAAGCACCAGGGGTTAGGCCTTCAGCACATGAGATGAGGAGGACTCGTGCAACCCATTCCAATTCTGTTGTGCATTTTGACGTCGGAGCTGCTTAAAGATATCTTTTCAGTCACCTTCAGAGGTCCATATACCTTTAGCCTAATACACAACCTCATTTATATTCACAAGAATTTACTGGACCTAGAGAAGGTCCAGTAAGTTCTGTGGTTCTCACTTTTTAATGATTATACGCACATAGCAGTCTTCCTGCTATACATGATTGGTCTGCCCTGCAATAGGCACTGTGCTCAGATGCAATTCCATTAGCTAAAAAAGAAAAAAGCAAAAATACTTGAAGTTGGCTGCTAATTTAATGAAAATCAAGCCCATAGGGTTAAGGTTTCTCACTTACAATATTGATAAATATATAAGTAATCATCTCCAGGGTAGGCAAGTGAGCACGCCTCCACTTATGTGAGTTGGTGCAGGTTTGCTATACAATTTGGCCACCAGGAGTGTTAGCAATGAGCCCACAAAAGCTGTGATGGGGCATTATCCTAAAGAAATAATCAAAGCTTAAAGGCAAAACTTTTAATTTTACATTGTTCGCAGTATTTGAGATTGAGGATTTCCTAAGCGATGATGTGGGATTGATTAGATGAATGTAGCCCACCGACACTGAAATACTACCGCACCACTTAAACATTTTATAGATGAATATTGATTGATTTGGAAGGTAGTTCACAAAATTGTAAGTTTAAAAAAAGTAAAATAAGTTATAAAATATTACTTAAATTACAGTTGCATTTTGGTAAGAACATTGTACCTGTGAACATAAAAATACATCTGGAATGTTACACTGTACACTGAGGTGCCAACCAAATACCTACAACCAAATATGAAGGTTGTACCTGGTATTGTATTTTTAAATTGTCCTTTTGCTTGCCTCCTTCTTTGTCCCTACGATGAGAATGTGTTGTGTTGATAATATAAAAGAGGACTGTGAACATATGTTCTTCTCCCACCTTAAAGCATTTTTCTCTGGGTCTTAAGTACAATGAGATTGTCATTAGTCCATGTATTGCATAGAAACCAAGGTTTATGTCTTATTGTTTTTAGGCTGGGAGGGATCCTAAAATTGTTTTCTTAACAGTTATTGATTCTATATGAATCAAAGTATTGTAATCTGTCATTTGTGGCCTGACACGAGGATGGCCTTGCAATGCTGACGTGGTAGTCATCACCCCAGGAGACCTGCAAAGGTAAGCATGTGACCAAATTCATTTTTTACTTGTTAAAAGAATGCTACTTAGGTTAACAGGAGTATTTCCTCAGCCAAGAGAGAATCAAGATAAGAGAGTGCTCTGAAAGTGACTTGGGAATAACATAACCTTGTAAATTTGATTTGACTGAATAGATTTTGAAAGCATTAAACACACAGAATGCTTTCTGTTGGAACTTGGCCTGAATTAAAGAGGGTAAGAAGTATTGACTTTACAGAACTCAGTGGAAGTATTATTTGTGATTGAATGCCAGAGCAAATGCCTGGAGAACAGCTGAACACCAGGTGTAAATGTATGAAGATCAGAAGCTGCAGCAAACTCTCTTCCAGCCATCCCTGTTCTATTCAGTTTCAACTCAATGTCTGGATTCTTTTTTGCCTCAATTTCTCACTTCCTTAGATACAACCAACCAGTCTCCTCTGTCTGGCACCTTGAGAGGAACTATATTATGCTCAGAATTCTTCATTTAAAAGATTTTAAATAGTTCATGAATGTGCAAAGACATATCTTTCTTTTCCTGCTAAGCTAACTCCCCAATCTCACTGTGCAACGCTAGGAGGACGTGTCCTTAGTAGGTCTTCACTCTCAGAAGTCCACACTGCAGAGCTACAGAAGAGTCAGCTGCTGGCAGACACATCAGGGCTCCTTGGTAGAAATGCACACACCTAGTCTTACACTCAGAAAACTTTATGTGGAACACAGACAGTACTATTTTATGTGCCTGAGCCTTTCTCCGGACATTCAAATACTTTTTAACTTCATTCTCTCCGTAATTAGTAACTATCATCATAGTTGCATAAATAAGCAGTAACTTTTTTAGAGGGCTTTATAGTTTGCAAAATACATTTAGTGTGCGTTCTCTACTTTAATGTGCTCAACGAGCTTCACTTTATCATCTATCACTAAGTTTTCCCAGTTCATTTGTGGGAAAAATAGGAGATACACTATTCAAAGTATTGTCAAAAATTATTTTCAGCTTTCCAACTCCTGGAACTTTATAAACTCTAGTTCTCAAAAGCTGCTGGCTCTCACCTTATGGTCTGGGGGTGATGGCAAAATGGTCAAACATCTCAGGGTTTAGGCTTGACCTCAAGACTTGAAGATCGATAACCTACATGATCTCAACTGTGACAGGAGTTGGACTTGGTGGTGCTGAAAACAAGGGAGCAAGATGCTCTCAGCGCCAACGTGCAAGTTGTATTTACAAACCGAACTAGCATAGCTCAACAGCAAGATGCTTATTGATAATTACCCCCAGGCTATTTGTTTCAGCTCTAAAATTTTCCCAAGAGCTGTGTTTATTTATCCCTCAGGTTGAGGTGAGAGAACTCAGCTCAGCCCACATGGCAGTCACATTGGAGAAACTCTGGGGAGAAGAGAAAGGATGTTTCCAACCCCGTGGGAAAGTAGCAGGAGGTTAGACATGTCTGTTACACGTATGTCCTTCCCTCCTGAGAAATCTCATCATGAGGCTTCACATCAATGCGGTGCAGCCTGGCAGAAAAGAGGGGCCCTGGGGCATTGTGCATATAAACTCCTTGTCGATGACAATGATTTATTGATGTGTGTGAAATGTTTTGAATGTGGAGCGTCTGGGAAAGCAGAGTCAAGTCTTGTTCTTATAAAATCTTGGAAGGAATTTTGCTGGAACATGTGCCTGAGACATTGCAATTTTCTGCCATGACTAGTATATTTTTAATAAAAATTTTTAACTCCCTTCAATAAGAAAAATATTACTATTTAGGAAAAACACTTGGGAACCCCTTCCTGTGAGCCTAATACATAAGCTTAGGAACGTGAGAGAGATGTGTATCTTAAGGAGAGTCAGTGCTTAGCTAGCCTTGTATTATTTTATTTATTGAATAAGGCAAAAATTTTATTTTGGAACTGATTATACTTTTCTCAGGAAAGGTCCATTTCAGCAAAATGAAAATATCCCATTGGTTTATGCTCCAAATATTATTTACTTTCTTTTTTTTTTTTAATAATTTTATTGAATCATAATTATGTACATTGGTGCAATCACAGGGCACGATTCATATACATTCAGAAATATTTTGATCATACTGTTACAGATATCCTTCATGGCATTTCCTTGATCACTAT